>JAQQSK010016433.1:0-10443 GCA_028658325.1 Potorous gilbertii | reverse complement strand
CAACACTCAAGGAGGGACAGAATCAAAAGAGAGAATAGAAACAATGAGGGAAGGATAGGATGGAGGGAAATATAGTTAGTCTTACACAACACGACTATTATGGAAGTCACTTGAAAAACTACACAGATATGGCCTATATTGAATTGCCTGCCTTCCCAAAGGGAATGGGTGGGGAGGGAGGGATGGGGAGAAGTTGGAACTCAAAGTTTTAGGAACAACTGTTGAGTATTGTTCTTGCTACTAGGAAATAAGAAATACAGGTAATGGGGAATAGAAAGTTATCTGACCCTTCAGGACAAAAGAGAAGATGGGGCAAGGGAAGGGAGGGATGATAGAAGAGAGGGTAGATTGGTGATAGGAGATATTAGAATGCTCAGTGTATTGGGGTGGGAGAAGGGACAAATGGGGAGAAAATTTGGAACCCCAAATTTTGTGAAAATGAATGTAAAAAGTTAAATAAATAAATTTTTTTAAAAAAGCTTTTTCTGAACCTATTGAGATAATCATTTGTTTTCATTTCTTTTGTTCTTGATGCTATCAATAATGCTAATAGTTTTTCTGCTATTGAGCCAGCCTTGCATTCCTGATATATATCCTACATGATCACAATGTATTGTTGTTGTGATAATTGCTGTATTCCTTTTGCTAAAATCTTATTTCAAATTTTTGCTTCTATATTCATTACAGAAATTGGTCTATAATTTTCTTTCTCTGTCTTCACTCTTCCTGGTTTAGGTATCAGAATCATATTTGTATCATAAATGGAATTTTGTAGTACTCTATCTTCGAGAATTTTCCCAAATATTCTATATAGTATTGGATTTAACTGTTCATTAAATGTTTGATAAAATTCACTTCTAAATCTATATGGCCCTGAAGACTTTTCTTAGGGAGTTCATTGATGGGGTGTGCAATTTCCTTTTCTGCGATGGGGTCATTTAAGTACTCAACTTCCTTTTCTGTTCATTTGAACAACTCATATTTTTTTAGAAATCCTCATCCATCCCATTTAGATTGTTAAATTTGTGGGTGCACAGTGGGCAAATAATTTTTAATTTTTTGTTTAATTTCCTCATCATTGGAGGTCAGTTCACCCTTTTTACATTTGATATTGAGAATTTGGTTTTCTTCTGTCTTTTTTAATCAAATTGTCCAAATGTTTGTCCATTTTATTGGCCTTTTCATAAAACCAACTATTATTTTTATTTATTAGTTTAATAGTTTTCTTAATTTCAATTTTATTTATCTCTCCTTTGGTTTTCACTATTTCTAATTTGGTACTTACTTGGAGATTTTCAATTTGTTTTTTTCTAGCTTTTTCAACTGTCTGTCTAATTCATTGATCTCCTCTTTCTCTATTTCATTCATGTAGGCATTCAAAGATATATAACTTCACCTAAGAACTGTTTTTGAAGTATACCATAAGATTTGGTAGGTTGTTTCATTATTGTCATTCGCTTGAATGAAGGTTTTGATTGTTTCTATAATTTGCTGTGTAACCCACTAATTCTTTAGGATTAGATTGCTTAGTTTCCAAATTAATTTTTGGTTTATATTTTCATGCCCTTTGATTAAATATAATTTTTATTGTACTATGACCTGAGAAAGATGCATTGATTCCCTTTGTCTTTCTCCACTGGATTGTGAGGTATTTATGCCTTAGTACATGGTCAATTTTTATATATGTGCCATGTAGTGTGGGGAAAATGGTATATTCCTTTTAATCGTCTTTCAATTTTCTCCAGAGATCTATCATATCTACCTTATCCAGACTTTTATTTATCTCCTTAACTTCTTTCTTGTTTATTTTGAGGTTAGATTTGTCAAGTTCAGAGAAGGGGAGGTAGAGGTCCCCCACTAGTAGAGTTTTGTTGTCTATTTCTTCCTGCAACTCCTCCAACTTCTCCTCTAAGAATTTGGATGATATACCACTTGGAGCAAATATGTTTAGTAATGAAATTTCTTTGTAGTTTGTAGTCCAATGTAGTTTCCTTCCTTATTTCTTTTGATTAGATCTATTTCAGCTTTTGCTTTGTCTGAGATTAGGGTTGCTGCCCCTTTACATCAGCTGAAGCACAAAATATAGTGCTCCAATATATTTCCCTTTATCCTATGTGTATGTCCCCATTTTAAATGTGTGTCTTCTAAACAATATATGGTTTGATTATGGTTTTTAATCCATTCTACTATCCTTATCCGTTTTATGGGAGAGTTCATCCCATTCATATTCACAGTTATGATTATGGTCTGTGTCTTTCCCTCCATCCTCTTTCTTACCACTTTTGCCTTTAGTTATCCCTTTGCTTTCCCCTCCACAATAGACTTTTAATTTTTGATCACCAGCTCCCTCAGCCTTCCCTCCCTTCTTTCAGCATCCTTCCTTTTTAATCACCTTTTCCCTTACTATTTCTTCCCTGCTTTTTAGCCTCCTCTCTACTTTCTTTCCCCCTTCCCCTCCTATTGCCTATAGAACTAGTTATATTTCTATTTTTAATTAAGATTTTTGTTCCCTCCTTGAATCGAGTCAAATGATAGTACTTCTCAAACAATGCTCATCTCCCTCCCCTCATTCCCTCTAATGTAATATATTTTATGCCTCTTCCTCTAATGGAATTTATTTTTTTTCTACTTCTTCCTTTTCCCATCTCCCATTACTATCCCTTCACATCCTTAAATTGCATTTGGTATCAGTGCATCATTTAATTAATAACAACTCCTTCTATCTATGTATATGTCTTTTATATATTCTAATAAATATACAATTCTCAAGATTAACAAGTATCATCTTCCCTTATAGGAATGTAAACTCTTTTCCCATATTGAATAAAAAGTTTTTTTTCCCTTTTTATTCCTTTCTTGAGACCTATATTTGAAGATCAAATTTTCTATTGAGTTCTGGCCTTTTCATCAGTAAGGTCTGGAAATCCCTTATTTCATTGAATGTCTCTCTTCTTACCTGAAATATTATGCTCAATTTTGCTGGGTATTTAATCCTTGGTTGTAGTCACAGCTCCTTTGTCTTACAGAATATCATATTCCAATTCCTTCGATCTTTTAATGTAGAAGCTGCAAGGTCCTGTGTGATCCTGACTGTAGTTCCTCAATATTTGAATTTTTTCCTTATAGTTAGTTACCTGCAGTATTTTCTCCTTCACTTGATAGCTCAGGAATTTGGGAAAGATATTACTTGATGATTTTGATTTGGGATCTCTTTCAGGAGGAGACAGGTGAATGCTTTCAATGACTGTTTTGCCCTCTGGATCTGAGACTTCTGGGCAATTTTCCTTGATAATTTCTTGGATTATATTCTCCAAATTCTTTTTTTTATCATGGCTTTCTAGTAGACCAATAATCCTTAGATTTTTCTCTCCTAGATCAATTTTCCAGGCCAAATGTTTTTCCAATTAGATATTCTATATTTTCTTCTATCTTTTCATTCTTTAAATTTTTTTGACTTATTCTTTACATCTCATAGATTCATTAGCTTCTAATTGTTCAATTCTAATTTTTATTAAATTGTTTTCTTCAGTTAACTTTTGCATTTCCTTTTCCATCTGTCCAATTGCTCCTTTTAATGAGTTATTTTCTCCAATTAGGTTTTGTACTTCCTTTTTCATTTGTCCAATAGTCCTTCTAAATTCTTTTGTGATTTTTTTTCATATTTTAAAGTCATTGCTCAGTTTTTCTTCTATGTCTCTAATTTGGCTTTTAAAATCCTTTCTAAGCTCTTCCAAGAATGATCTTTGTGCTTCAGACCAGTTCTTATTCCCTTTTGTAGTTTCACTTGGAAGTACAGTCTCAATGCTAATCTCTTTGGTATTTGTGCTTTGGTCCTTGTTCCCATAGAAAGATTTTATAGTCTTTTCTGCTTAGCTTCTTATTCATGATAATCACACTTTCATGACTTTTAGGTATATCTCTACATCTGGGGCCCAGGGTACTCTATTCCTCAGTTCTTGTACCTAAAATTTGAGACTTTGTGTGTTGTGGCCTCTGGTTCCTTCATCTAAATTCTAAAATGCTACAGCTTACCTGGTGCTGAGCTGGTTGGTGTTGGATAGCAGAGGACAGGTGAGAGTTTTTGGGTTCCCACGTAGTTAACCTGGAGCTAGCTGGTTAAGTGTGTGAGAGGGGTGTTCTGGCCACAGGAGGTCTCTTCTGCTGAGCTAGAGCATAGACAATCTCAGTTGTTGGTAATCTCATTCCCACTAGTGTCTTCCAATTCCCCTGGAGTGCTGAGACATGGCCGGGGTCTGGTGTTGGTGGTTGATGTCTTCACCCCCCCCTCCTCAGGGGTCAGAATCTTCTCCCAGTTTATTGAGGTGGGGCTGTCTGGGCCCACTCTGGTGCTGCACTAGTACCCTTCAGCCACAGCAAAGGGACACTCCTTAGTGATCTTTGTAGCCTCTCAGGTTAAGAGACTGTTCACTCCTTCTGCTGCTCCCTCTCTTGCAGGGATTTTCCCAGGGAGATATTCTCTGGGCTTGTCAAGGTCAACAAGGCAGGGAGATAGTAACTACAGATCACTCCACCATCTTGGCTCCCACAACTTGAAATTCACAAATGTGACTTTCAAAAGCAAGAATCAAGGGAAGCATGAAAATGTTAATAGGAAAGAGAAATCATAAGGGACTTGTTAAATTTGAACTGTTTACATTCCTACATGGAAAAGCAATATTTGTAACTCTTGAGACTCTTCTCAGTATTGTGGTAGCTGGAGGGATTATATACATATAGACAGAGGTCACAGGGTGAGATGAATAGGCAGGGGTGATATCTAAATAATTAAAATTTAGATGTAAGAGAGGAATATATCGGGAGAAGAAGAAAGGGAGAAATACAATGGGGTAAATTATCTTTCACATAATAGATGCAAGAAAAAGCTTTTTCAGTGGAGGTGTAAGTAGGGAAGGTGAGAGGAAAGGAGTGAATTTTACTCTCATCATGTTTGGCTTAACAAGGTAATAGCATGCACACTCAATTTGGTATAAAATTCAATCTTATGCTACAGGAAAGTAGAGGACAGGGCTCAAGCAGGGAATGGGGAGAATGATAGAAAAGAGAGCAAACGGAAAGAAGGGGTACCTAGAAATAAATATTTTTGAGGAGTGACAGGCTTAGAAGGGAGAATAGAACAAATGGAGTGCAGGATGGAATGGAGGGAGATACAGTTAGTTTTTCACCTAATGACTGCTATAGAAGTGTTTTGCATGACTACACATGTATAACCTATAGCAAATCTCATGCCTTTTCAGTTGGGATGGGTGGAGAGGGAGGCAGGGAGAGAAGTCTGAACTCAAAGTTCTAAAAATAAATGTTAAAAATTGTTTTTGCATCCATCCGAGAAATAAGACATACATGCAATGGGATATAAAAATCTATCTTGCCCTACAAGAAAATAGAAGGGAAGGGAATGAAAGAAGTTAGAGATTTGATAGATTGGGGAGCAGATTGGGGAGGGGCTAATCTGAATATATGATCTCTTGGTTTGGGCAGAGGGGAGGGGGGGAGGAAATTTGGAACTCAAAATCCTGTGGAAGTGAATGATGAAAATTGAAATTCCATTAATTAAAAAAAAGAAATGAGTTTCAGACTGTGTCCTATTTTTCATAGTACAGTGAATAATGTTACCTTATTATAATAGAACTCTGAAAGAGAATCAAAAATCTGCAGACACTTTTAGTTTCATTAGTCTTGTCAGTTACACACTTTTTTTTTAATGGAAGTAACTATTTTTCACCACCTATGGACACCACCCCCTAAGTGCCCAGAGAATTTTCACTTGGTGAAAATGGTTGTTAGTCTTTTCCAGACTAAGAAGGAATTCATATTCCTACTGCCTCGAATCCTTGCAGTTTGATTACGTTAACCTTGGGTATTCCACAGGGCTCTATCCTCAGCCCTCTGCTCTTCTCCTTCTATACCCCTTCATTTGGTGATTCATCAGTTCCCATGAGTTAAATTATCATTTGTATTCTGATGAATCCCAAATCTACTTGTCCTGCCCAAACCTCTACTGAGCTCTAGTTTTGCATCTTCAACTATCTTTTAGATTTCTCAAAAAGATATCCTATATATATCTTAAACTTAACATGTACAAAATTGAATTCATATTTCCCCTCAAACCCCTTTCCCCTTCCAAATATCCCCATCACTAACAAATATGTCACCATCCTAGCATTAAATGTGGAAGCTTTAGTAAGCCTTAGGCTTACATTCCAGTTATCCATATAGATTCCTCAGTATTTTTCATTCGTTATATCTAATTTGTCTCCAAAGTTTTTGGTTTCACCTTTGCCATATCTCTCAATTACAACCCCTTCTCTCTTCTGATACCATCAATACCCTCATGCAAAATATCATTTCTTCATGCCTCAACTATTAAAATAACCTGTTGGTTGGTCTGCCTGCCACAGGTTTTTTCCCACTTTGCTCTGTCCTCTATTCAGCTGATAAGTAATTTTCTTAGTGTACAGGTTAAAACATACTACTCCTTCACTCACACTCAACAAACTACAATGTCTCCCTGAAACATCCATGATTATATAAAAATCCTATTTTTGTTGTTCAAAGATGTTCATAACCTTTCCTTCCTACTTTTCCAGTTTTTTCCCAGAAGTCCTAATAACCTTTTAAAAGTAATTCTTTCCTAAACCCTCTTAATGTTAATGTCCACTGTCTATTGATTATATATGTGTATATTTTATTTGTACATACTTGCTTACATATTGTCTTCACCATTAAATTGTGAGCTCCTCAAGGACAAGGACTGATTTTTACTTTTCTTTCTATCTTCTACTCTTAGCACTATGCCTAGCACATAATAGCTCCTTAAAACATACTTATTTACTAATTAGTGCTGATACCATCAATAACATAGAGTTAAAAATGAGACCAAGCAATAAGGAATGACTTAACTTACAGCACCTTCTAGGATCATCCTAGCATCAGGATTCAAACTAAGTTTGCAAAAATATTCTCTGGGCTTAATGTAGGTCAAAAGATCATTGGGGGAGGAGGGGCAAGGCTTGGTTCTATTATTGTCTCTTGCAATAAATAATTAGAATGAATTATCTTGTGACAGCATCTATGGGCTAGGTAACAGGGGTGCAGATATAAAGAATGAAAGATGCTTTGCCTGAAGGGAGTTTAATTTCAAATTCTATAATACAACAAATAATCAAATGATAATTAATATTAGGCAAGAGAGGAATCAAGAAAGATATGGTATATCTGTTATTGGAAGGAGACCTTGTGAAATTGATTGAACCAAACTGTACCTCAAAATTCCTACATTAGAATAATAGCTTTTGTCTTATATGCCCATTTTGATGCAACAGAAGATACGAGACAGTACTTTGGAAAGCTAAAAACTTACAAATTCAAAATAGATTTGCAGTTCTGAATCTCTATTCTTCCATTCCTAGGCAATTTATTCCATGAGATTGATAAATCAAAATAAAGACATAATCCATACACCAATGTATACACACATAAATATAAATTTCTTTCACCACTCTTATCTCTCTCTCTTAAAAAAAAATTCTCTTCCAAAAATTCTTCCTGGTCCATTTAGCAATTTTCTTTGAGACTTTTTTTGGGAGGGGAAGAGGTTTACAGCTTTCACACCATTTCTGAGTTTAAATCTTGATCTCCACTGCCATCATAGTGGCTTTTTATAGTCATAAAATTTTTTTATTATTTTCTCATTTTTTCCAGCCTATTTCTTGACTTTGATCTATATATTACAGTTGGACTCTGCTTACCTAAAGTGGAGAGGAACTATGTCAAATCTCAAACTTTTTTATAGTATTCCAGAGCAAGACACAGGGGTCAACAAGTTTTTGGTGCTTCTATGGTGGTGTGATCTTGGGAGAGGTGTGGTCATGGCTCTTATGTTTTATTCTCTGGTCTTTACTCAGAAAAGGCCCCTGAACCTCTGCAGGCTTAAATACTAGTCCTCCTCTTAGCCCCAGACCTGTAGTCACAAATGCTAGTGCTCCTTCTCATTCTAAAACTGTAACCACAGTCCCTGATACTATGTGAATGATTACAAATACTTCTCTGTGCCCTGGAACTGTGACCCAGAACTTCTTAAGGGGAATAACACTGCCAGTTAGTGCCAGATACAGTCACTGTCAACAAAAGGTCCCCTGAAATCTCTTTCTTATGAGTTCTCTGATGACCTTACTATGTCTGGATTGAAAGCTACCAGAGTTGTACGCACTGCTGTTGTCCTAGTTGCTTCCAACATAATTTATTTATGTTTCTGCTGTGTTCAGGGCCTATGTCCTTTGTAAAAAGTCAGTGAAGATAAGTGAAGAAACAAATAATTTTTTTTGATTCAGGTATCCTATAAGATAATAAAATGGTCTCAAAAATGCCTGACATTATTTGAAAATATCTATTACAATTAGACATCTTTAACTGTTAGCGGAAGAATAGGACAATGGTTCACGTTTGAACTGGCTACTCCATTATTTCTGAGTTCCACTTCCAATCTGAAACACATTAGGAAATGAAAGGCATGAAAAGCAAGGAAAAAATATTCAAAAACTCAAAAGATGTGGAAGTTACATCACAAATATCAACCTTATGCACTCAGACTTGCCTCAGTGGCCCCATCTTGTTTACTGTGTGAGAGCATAAATTGTGTTTGACCAAATGTGTTGAGTTACCTTGAAAACATATGGAAATTCATCTATGCATGTTTCTTTGGGGGCAAGTTTTGGGAATTTAATTCCAAGTGATGTTGGTTAACACTTGTGTGCTTATCACAAAATTGAGAAATTAAGTTTTCTTGATAAGTACTTGTTTCTTAATCTAATTCATTAATAGAAAAACACCTACTGGAAAGAAATAATATGATCAGATTTAGAGCTAAAAGGGTCCTTAAAATTCCTCTACCCTACTATTGTTTTCATGCAGTTGAAAAAACAAATCCATACAGGTTATATAACTTGTCAAGGTCAACAATTAGTCAGTGGCAGACACTGGATTCAAATCCAGGCTCTCTAAAGTTCCAGCCTATTGCCACTGTACCTTCATGTTGTTGTTGCTGCTGCTATTGTTATTGATAAATATTCAAAACTTACTATTTACATAGAGAATTGAAGTTTCCATCCTCATCATCCTCTGAACATGGTCACTTGATATAAATATATGTAGGGGATGTACTAGAGTCAAATTAAATTGGTTCATGAGATCTGATTGTTAAATTTTCAGTGTAACATCCATTTTTAAAGTTTTTGGTTCCATATTCTCTCCTTTCTTCCCATCCCACCTGCCCTCATTGAGAAAGTAAGTAATTCAATGTAGGTTATACATATGTAGCCATCCAAAACACTCCCATAACAGTCATGTTGTGAAAGACTAATGAAATTTCTCTCTGTCCTGTCCTGCTTTCTATTTATTCCATTATCTCCCTTGACCTGTCCCTCCACAATAGTGTTACCTCTTTTATTTGAGAGAAGTTGCTATATTTTACCTCTCCCTTTCTCTTCTTCCAGTACATTCCTCTCAACAGGAGATTTGAATTTATATATACATATATATACACATATAAATATGCATATATTCAAATATATGTGGATATACGCACATATATGAACATGTACACACATATGTACATGCACAACCTACATATATGTGTGTGTGCATGCATGTACATGCATATATAGAAATGCTGAGAAACATACACACATGAATATTTGCATACATATACATACATATATACACAGAAGCACATATGCATGTATGCATATACATAAAAATATGCATACACATAAATAATATACACATACATACACATACACATGTATATACATATCTGCATACACACATAAACATGTATGTATATATGCATATACATATATACATACACACATAAATGCTAGAAAAGGTCTCTTGCACTACAAATATAATCTTTCCAGTAGAAATGTAAATAGTTCAACTTTAATGAGTTCCTTATGTCTTCTCTTTCCTGTTTACCTTTTCATGTTTCACTTGATTCTTGTATTTGGAAGTCCAGTTTTCTATTCAGCTCTGGTCTCTTCAACACGCATGCTTGGAAAATCTCTATTGTATTGAAATTCCATTTCTTCCCCTAAAGTATTATACTCAGTTTTGCTTGGTGGGTGATACTTTATTTTATTCCTACCTCATTTGTCCTCTGGGGTGTCATATTCCAAGCCTTTCAATACCTTAGCATAGAAGCTACCAAATCCTGGTTATCCTGATTGAATGTATTTGAATTTTTTTTTCTGACTGCTTGTAATATTTTCTTCTTCATCTGAGAACCCTAGAATTTGACTACAATACTCCCAGGAGTTTTCCTTTTGAGGACTCTTTCAGGAGGTGATGAGTGAATTTTTTCCATTTCTATTTTACCTTCTGGTTCTAGAATATCGGGACAGTTTTCCTTGATAAGTTCATTTTTTTTTT
>JAQQSK010016432.1:0-10443 GCA_028658325.1 Potorous gilbertii | reverse complement strand
GAAGGGAGGGATGAAAGAAGAGAGGGCAGATTGGTGATATGGGTAATTAGAATGTTCAGTGTATTGGTGAGGGGGGAGGGGACAAATGGGGAGAAAATTTTGGAACCCAAAATCTTGGAAAATGAATGTAAAAAGTTAAATAAATAAACATATATAAAAAAAGAATGCAGAAAGAAAAAAATTTTTTTAAACATTTCAGAAAAAGTTTTCAAACTCTATTAACACCATTCACGGAACAGATGAAGTCAAACAGTTTACCACAAACTGACCTGCCTTAGGAAGCCATCTTACCAGGCACAGTGCCTGGTTCAGAGGTTACAAAGAAAGGCTACATAAGAGCTGCATAAGAACCTCACAGTGAGGAAGCCCATTAAGAGGTTTTTTTGGCATTCACCATCAGGCACACCCAGTTTTTGGAGGACCCTTACCTCAGTCAATTTACTTTTCCTCCCAGCAGGATCCCTACCCAAACAAAGAAACAATGCTTAATAATTTTCTTCTTATTTTCCTCTTTATATTTTGATGCTTCATCACATTTGCTAATCTATTCCTCAGTGGGTTAACCTTCAGAATGTCCGCAAATGAATTTTTGGGACCAGTCACCTTTTATTGTCCCCTTTCCATGGCTCACCAGATCTTGCCTCCAAAACAGTTTCAGTTAATTTTGCTAGGAGAAGTCCGGAAGAGGTGGTGGAATTAACCCCTTCTCCTCCAGTCACCCAGGGGTGCTCACTTGATCTTGCCTGAGTTATCTGCTCAAGTTCACAAGTTCTCATTTGCCTGTGTTGTGCACACACAACTCACATGACCAATATTCTGGCTGGTCTTCCTGGCCAAATTAATCAGCCCTGTCTTCATTCCAGAGACTCTACATTTTTGTTTTTGCCTCCTCCGAGTTCCTGTCTTCCATCAGGGTTGGATCTTGAAAACTAATTTCAAAGACCTCCAAGAAAACCTCACTTGACTCCTGGTCCCTGTTAATGGTCTAGGAGACCCCTCACAAAGGGGAATAGCCCCTGGACAAGCTCCCAAACTGTGTAGGATACAGTGACCCTTACTTGGATTAAACTCAGAGGCTTCTCAAGATAGAAGGCAAAAAGGAATTTATTACAATCTCATGAGAAGGGGCAATTCCTGTGAGACCATGGGTGGTGTTAGCAAAGGAATGCACCTGAACAGAGCGGAGTACAGCATTATATAGTCCCTAATGTGAAAGCCCACTAGCCTCTCTTCCCATTGACTGGGAATCTAGGCATACAGTGTAAGTGCGGGCATCTACCCCATAGACAAAGAACATGGAAAGGATCGTTACTCACCAATGAGGGCTTTTGTTACCAAATATGGAACTTAAGGGAAGAAAGCTGATGTGGCTGGCAGAAGGGGAAGGGTACACAAGATCACATGACCATAAATTTGGTGGTTCTCCTCCATCCTGGAGCATTTTATTTGCCTAGGGTGGATAGTTAGTTAGTTTAGCTTTGGCAGGAAGGTTTTGGAGAATTCCTGCCTGAGTGGTCTTCTCTTAACTTGATTTCACTCAGAGTTAAAATCTCTCTTATGTTTAAGCAAACGTTAATGAGTTGAGAAATATAAGTAAACTTTGTAGCAAAAGGTCTCAAGACACTTCTCTCCCATCAATATAAACTCCTATTTTCAGGAGCCAATCCTTGTGATAAAAGTCTGGCTTGGGTTTGAACATTTAACTAAAATCTTTGGTATTGGGAATTTATAACCAAGTCTGACTTTTTCAAAATTCGTGAAGAAAGTAGGATTTGGGTGCTGTTTTGTTTTAAAGCTCTTACAATTGAAAATGGACAGACTATGAGTTTGATGTAAATCGTTCATGCATAAAGCTGGATTCATGATTTTGGCTGTTTTCATGATAGTTTAAATGCTGTGACTTGGCAAAAATAAAGAATTCCTAATATGGTCAGCAGTCTTCCAGTACTGTAATTTTTACTCATGGATTCACTAGATAACACCAGTAGCATTTATGGAGTAGTTTAAGGTGGGCAAAGCATTTTACCAATATGATCTCATTTGACTATCACCACAACTCTGGGACAAAATTGAAACAAACAGAGATTACATGATTTCCCCAGGATCAAATAGCTAAATAAGTCTTTGAGGCCAGATTTGAACTCAGGTCTTCCTAACTCCAGGCCCAGCACTGCCTTAGTTTGTGATAACAATATGGGAATCAAATCAAGTTAAACATATACCAAATGCTTGCCAGGCACAGTGCTAGGTTCAGAGGTTACAAAGAAAGGCTGCAAGCAATGCCTGCCCTCAAGGAACTCACAGTCTAATGGGGAAGACAAGCATACAAACAATTCAGGGACTGTTGTTTGTCCTTCATTTGGAAAGAGGACCATGACATCAGGAAGGTGATGCCATGAAATGCAAGTGAATTGGATGTAACTTTGCAAAGTTACCGGTCTCATTTTCTTCTCTGAGGCCTTCTGGCTCCAGTGGCAAGATGTAGTTCAGGACAACTGGAGATGGCCCCAGATGCAGTGGGAGACTTTGGCCTTGTTAAGTTAAGGTCTTCAACAGTTTTCAGTTTGACTGAGGCAATGCCCATTCAATGATTAAGGCTAGGTATGAAATGAAGCAAAGAATGGCCTCCTTTATCTAGTCAAAAAAATCAATCTGGGAAGGAAAGACCCTTGGGGTTTCCGGACAAAACAGAAACAATAACTATTTACATTCACTCTGAACCATCAGGGCCCAAACAAGGTCTAAGTGGGGCTTGGTCTGGGGCCTACTGTTGACCAATCAATGAGAGTCAGAGTGATTTGGGTTTAAGGCATGGTTCTACGTAAACAATTAAATATACACAAGATAAATTAAGGGTAATCACAGACAGAAAGTACTACTATTAGGAAGATCTGGAAAGGTTTCTTGTAGAACATATGGTATCAGCTGGGACTTGAAAGAAGCCAGGGAAACAGAGTAGAAATGAGGGGGGGACGAGTATTCCAGCCAAGGGATTACAAAGAGATTATATAAAAGGATATATGGGCAAGTAGGTAGCAAAGTGGAGAGAGTGCTGGGTTTGGAATCAGGAAGACAAGTCCTGAGTTCAAATCTGGTCTCAGATGCTTACTAGCTGTGTGACTCTGCACAAATCCCTTCACCCTATTTTCCTCAGTTTCATCATCTATAAAATGTGCAGGAGAAGAAAATGGCAAACCACTCTAGTATCTTTGCCAAGAAAACCCTAAATGGGATCACAAAGATTTCTACACAAATGAAAAACACCTGAAAATATGACAGGAGGCTACTACGTGAGGACCAAGGTCCATGCCATTGGATCATAAGATTCATGGAGGAGACTAAGATGAGAGAAGACTGGAAATGTAGGAAGGAGGAAGATTATGAGGAGCAAATATCATTGGAAAGTGTATTTCAAAAATCTCAGGTGAAATATTATTTTGCATTTGTGACAAAATGTAAGTAGTCTTTCATCTCACCTGAGACAAGGCATGAGTCCTAGAATGAGTTTACTTAAAAGCAAGAAATGTTGATTATTTCTTGGTCTGCCTTCCTACCCATTGAAGTGACTAGATAATTCTACACTTCCCTTTATGGAGTGAATTAAGTGCCTTGGAAAATGTGAGTTTCTATGAACACAAATGCTCAAGCAGTTTGAGAACTCTGACAAATGCTAAGGCAACCCCGCCCCCTAACATAACAGAAATGATCCATTATAACCTTGTGAAGGAGATGTGAAACATTCCTCCTCAGTCCTGTATCGTTTTTTAAATTTTAATTTATTTATTTAACTTTTAACATTCATTTTCACAAAATTTTGGGTTCCAAATTTTCTCCCCATTTCTCCTCTCATCCCACTCCAAAATGCCGAGCATTATAATTTCCCCTATCACCAATCTGCCCTCTCTTCTTTCATCCCTCCCTTCCCTTGCCCCATCTTCTCTTTTGTCCTGTAGGGCCAGATAACTTTCCATACCTCATTACCTGTATTTCTTATTTCCTAGTAGTAAGAACAATACTTGAGAGTTGTTCCTAAAACTTTGACTTCCAACTTCTCTCCATCCCTCCCTCCCCAGCCATTCCCTCTGGGAAGCAAGCAATTCAATATAGGCCATATCTGTGTAGTTTTGCAAATGATTTCCATAATAGTCATGTTGTGTAAGACTAATTATATTTCCCTCCATCCTATCCTGCCCCCCATTGCTTCTGTTCTCTCTTTGGATCCTGTCCCTCCCCAAGAGTGTTGACTTCAAATTGCTCCCTCCTCCCACTACACTCCCTTACATCACCCCTCCCACGCTGCTTATCCACTTCCCCCCCACTTTCCTGTATTGTAAGATAGGTTTTCATACCAAAATGAGTGTGCATTTTATTCCTTCCTTTAGTCTGATGTGATAAGAGTAAGCTTCATGTTTTCTCTCAACTCCCCTCTTTTTCCCTCCACTGAAAAGTCTGTTGCTTGCCTCTTTTATGAGAGATAGTTTGCCCCATTCCATTTCTCCCTTTCTCCTCCCAATATATTTCTCTCTCAGCGCTTAATTTCATTTTTTAAAGATCTAATCCCATCCTATTCAATTAACTCTGTGCTCTCTGTCTGTGTGTGTGTGTGTGTGTGTGTGTGTGTGTGTGTGTGTGTAATCCCTTCAACAACCCAGATATTGAAAAGTGTCAAGAGTTACAAATATTGTCTTTCTATGCAGGAATGTAAACAGTTCAACTTTAGTAAGTCCCTCATCACTTCTCTTTGCTGTTTTCCTTTTCATGCATCTCTTCATTCTTGTGTCTGAAGGTCAAATGTCTTTTCAGCTCTGGTTTTTTCATTAAAAATGCTTGAAAGTCCTGTATTTCACTGAAAGACCATTTTTTCCCCCTGAATTACTATACTCAGTTTTGCTGGGTAGGTGATTCTTGGTTTTAGTCCTAGTTCCTTTGACTTCTGAAATATCATATTCCAAGCCCTTATCCCTTAATATAGAAGTTGCTAGATTTTGTGTTAACTTGATTGTATTTCCACAATACTTGAATTGTTTCTTTCTAGCTGCTTGCAATATTTTCTCCTTGACCAGGGAACTCTGGAATTTGGCCACAATGTTCCTAGGAGTTTCTCTTTTTGGATCTCTTTCAGGAGGTGATCAGTGGATTCTTTCAATATTTATATTGCCCCCTGGTTCTAGAATATCAGGGCAGTTTTCCTTGATAATTTCATGAAAGATGATGTCTAGGCTCTTTTTTTGATCGTGGCTTTCAGTAGTTGCATAATTTTTAAATTGTCTCTCCTGGATCTATTTTCCAGGTCAGTTATTTTTCCAAAGCGATATTTCACATTATTTTCCATTTTTTCATTCTTTTGGTTTTGTTTTGTGGTTTCTTGGTTTCTCAGAAAGTCATTGGCCTCCATCTGTTCCATTCTAATTTTGAAAGAAAACTATTTTCTTCAGTGAGCTTTTGAACCTCCTTTTCCATTTGGCTAATTCTGCCTTTTAAAGCATTCTTCTCCTCATTGGCTTTTTGAACCTCTTTTGCCAATTGAGTTAGCCTATTTTTCAAGGTGTTATTTTCTTCAGCATTTTTAGATCTCCTTTAGCAAGGTGTTGATCTGCTTTTCATGCTTTTCTTGCATCTCTCTCATTTCTCTTCCCAGTTTTTCCCTCCACCTGTCTAACTTGATTTTCAAAATCCTTTTTGAGCTCTTCCATGGCCTGAGCCCATTGAATATTTATTTTGGATGTTTGGGATACAGAAGCCTTGACTTCTATATCTTTCCCTGATGGTAAGCATTGCTCCTTCTCATCCCAAAGGATGGGAGGAGATATCTGTTCACTAAGAACAGATGGTCTTATTTTTTTCCCTTTTTGAGCATTTTCCCAACCAGTTACTTGACTTTTGGGTCCTTTGTCAAGAGTAGGTTATACTTTGGGAATCTGTGAGATGTCAGTTCCTCCAAGGTGGCACAATCAAGCATCTACTGATCTGGATGCAGAGAGGGATTTTTGTGCCCAGAATCTTAGATTCCTCTCCATAGCCACTTGGCCTCCAGTTCCAATAAAGTAAGCACTTGGGGCTAATTTTCAGATAAGCTGGATGGGCAGGGCCCCCATTGAGTTTGAAACAAAGACCAGCCCAGCCAGGGCCTCCACCCAGGGCTGAGGTAAGACTCAGCTCTTCAATGCCCCCAGGGGTTTTTAGGCTCCAACAATGGAGCTTCCATACAGGCTGCTGTTCAGGCTCTGTGGCCACTGCCTGCTGCCAGAGCTATGGGAAGGCCTTTCTCTCTTCCTGGCCAGGTGATAAAACCCCTTCACTGACCTTTGGCTCCTGTGGGTTGAGGGATCTGAGGCCCCGCTGCTGCAACTGGAGATTCCACCCCTCCTCCCAGAGTCTCATCACACCACGCCACTCAGCCAAGGCTGGACTGGGCTCTGCGCTCGGCTCCGCATCCAGGCACAACCAAGGTTTCTGTGGGCCTTTCAGATCACCGTAGGCTGGAAATCTCCTCCACTCTGTTGTTCTTCACTTCTGCTGCTCCAAAATTTGTTGAGAGTCCCTCCTACAGGTATTTTGTGGGCTGTGGGGAGGATCCTGCATAAGTGTGTCTTTCTAGTCCACCCTCTTGGCTCAGCCCCCTCCTCAGTCCTATATCTTAAATAGTCTCATGATGTTCATTGATACCAAAAGGATTAGTCTTCCCACATTGTTTCAGTCTGTTTTCTCTTATTGTATGCTCATTTAAAATTGTCTTAGCTAAGTATGGTGCATGTATTTCTTTAAACAAAATGTTAATATGAAAGAGAGAGAAAAAAAGCTTTTGCCCGAAGCCTATGTGATATGGGGAACTTTAATATTCAAAGAAAATGGAAAGGAGAGCACTTTCTACATCACCCAGGCACTGTACAGTGGATGAATTATAACACAGGAGAAGAAAGGTAGAGGAAATAATTAGAAGACAATCTCCAAGAAGAGAGCCCTCAATAACACCCCATGTCTGCAGATTGCCTATCCATAAATCCAGGGAAACGATAATAATCCATCCACTTTTGAAAGGGTTGCAAAGCATCTCATCTCTAATTTGTTTTGTACAATCACCCCATAACATAGATCCTTACCGTTATGCACATTTTACAGGTGAAGAAACTGAGACTGAGTGACTTTCCCAGGGTCACATAACCTAATAGTACCTAGGGAAGGATTGGGATCCAAATTTTCTTAACCCAAAGCTCAATATTCTATCCACTCTTCCACCTAGTTGCTTCAAAAGGAGGAGAGCAAGAGATCTTAATGGACCAGTTCATGCCTGGAATAAGTTGTATGAAGACAATAAATTAGATAAAAGAAAAAGATTTGTAGGGAGGGGAAATCATTTGATTTGTAGAGTATTGTAATGATTCATCCTCAAAGCCATCCTTTGATGTCTCCTTAGGGTGAGAAGCTGCGCTTTGCAAAACTACATGGTCAGAGTGTGAGAGGTGGACAAGTCCCATCATCTAGAATGATCTGGAACATGTACCATATGGTGGACTGTGTGTCCCAGAATCCCAGATCTGGAAAGTTGGAAGGCATTTTAGTAGCCACCTACTGCAACCTATATATGGAAAGAATTCCCATGATGACCAACTGGTAGTTGTCTAGTCTCTGCTGAAAACCTCCAAGGATGGAGAATTCATCACCTCTTCCTCACAGCTCCAACTGATTATTTTTTATCTGTTATCCAAGGAACAGCCCAGTTTAACTTGGAGAAGCAGGTTTACGGGGTGATAAATTTTCAGCTCCAGAAATTCTTGATATTCATTTCTAATCAGAGAATCTTAATCAAATTTGCATGTTGGACCCTTTTGATAGTCTAGTGAAGACTATGGATCCCTTCTCAGAATATTATTTTTATTTTTTTTAGTTATTTTTTTAACTATAGAATTTATTTACTTTTCAGTTCTCAACATTCACTTCCACAAAGATTTGAATTGAAAATTTTCTCCCCATCTCTCCCCAGTCAAACCCAAGGACAGCACATACCCCATCCATCCCTTCATCCAGTCTGTTCTCCCTTCTATTACCCCTCTTTCTTCAATCCTCCTTCCCTTCTATTTTCCTGTAGGGCAAAATAGATTTCTATACCCCATTACCTGTACATCTTATTTTCCACTTGCATGCCAAAACAATTTTTAACATTCATTATCAAAGCTTTGAGTTCCAAATTCTCTCCCTTCCTCTCTCCCCATCCACCTCCATTGAGAAAACAAGCAATTCAGTACAGCCATGCAAAACACTTCCATAATAGTTATATTGTGAAAGACTAACTACCTTTCTGTCTGCCCTGTCCTGCCCTCCATTTATTCCATTCTCTCCCTTGACCTGTCTTCCCACAATAATGTTTGCTTCTGATTATCCCTTTCCCCAATTTGCTGTTCATTCTATTATCTTCCCTCTTTTATCACCTTCCTCCCTACCTTCCTGCCTGGTAAAATAGATTTCCATATCCAATTGAGTGTGTGCTATTCCCTCAGTAAGCTAAATCCCATGAGAGTAAAGCTCACTTATTCCCCTTCATCTCTGCCCTTTTCCTCTCCATTTTAAAAACCCTTTCTTCCCTCTTTTATGTGAGATGATTTCCTACATTCTACCTTTTTCTTTCTCTTACCCCTGGTACATTCCACTCCACAGTATATTTCCTTTTTTTAGGTATTCTCCCTTCATATTCAGCTCATCCTATGCCTCTCTCTCTCTCTCTCTCTCTCTCTCTCTCTATATATATATATATATATATATATATATATATATATATATATGCACACACGCACACATATGTATACACACATATGTATCCATGTACATATACATACTTACATGCATATACAGGACACATACATACATAGCCATACATACTTACATATATGTATATATACATACATATATACATATACACATATGTGTTCCCTCTGACTATCTTAATGCTGGGAAAGGTCTCATGAGTTACAAATATCATCTTTCCATGTAGGAATGTAAACAGTTCAACTTTAATGAGTTCCTTAAGGTTTCTCTTTCCTGTTTACCTTTACATGTTTCTCTTGGTTCTTGTGTGTGAAATTCAGATTTTCTGTTCAGCTCTGGTCTTTTCAGCAAGAATTCTTAGAAGTCCTCTATTTCACTGAAATTCCATTTTTTCCCCATGAAGTATCATACTCAGTTTTGCTGGGCAGTTGATTCTTGATTTTACTCCTATCTCTTTTGACCTCTGGAACATCATATTCTAAGCCCTCTGATTCTTTAGTTTAGGAGGTGCTAAATCCTGTGTTATCCTTGTTTCTCTTTTATCCAGGGAACCTGCAGGTACTCCCCTCCCCTTTGATTTTTTTTTTATTAAAAGGGCCATTCCTTGAGTAACTACATAAAGAAGTCTGTTCATTTAATGGGTATATCTCACTCAAAATGCGAATGTGATAAGACCTTAGCCTGAAAGGGCCAGGATCTCACATTGCATCCTGGGCCATCTCCAGTCATCATGATGAATATCAAGCCACTTGACCCAGATGGTTCAGGAGAAGAAAGTGAGGTTGATGACCTTGCACATTCCCTCCCTCACTTAAATCAAAGTCAACTGCAAGTTGTGTAATTATGTTGATGTCATGGTCCTCTTCAAGAATGAAGGACAGGGGGCGGAGCCAAGATGGCAGAGTAGAAAGACTCACATTTGCTAGCTCCGAATCCACAGCCCATAGATTTCCTGTAAAAAGAACTCCTGACAAATTCTGGAACAGTGGAAGCTGCGCAGCAACACAGTGAAGGAGATTTCCATGGCAGAGAGCCCTGAAAAACCGACTGCAAAGGTACCCCGGACAGGAGCGGAGCCCTGCCCTGCGGAGCGCTCCCTCCCCCCGCCGGCCGCACGACACTGAGAGGAACGAGCAGACCCCAGCAGGCGTCAGGGACCTGAATCTCCTGCGGCTGCGAAGGTCCTTCTACCCACAGACGCACAGGTCAGTGAGAGAGACAGGCTGGAGGGGAACGGGGTATCTCCAGGACTCGGACCTCCTGGGAGGCGGCCGCTGCTGCAGAGGCAGAAGCAGCTCGGCCAGAGGCCCCTAGAGCAGGCAGGACCTCTGCAGCAGCTCCATTACAAAAGTTCTCGGCATAAACCCCCTGAGGGAACTGAGCCTGAGAGGCGGCCCTGCCCCCACCTGAGAACCAGCAGATAAGCTCCCATTGAAGAGCAGTCAGGCCTGCCGCCAAAAGCCCTGAGGCTGGGGAGCAGCATTTGAATCTCAGACCCAAAGCACTAGCTGGGCGGATCTGGGCCAGGGGTGGAGAGGACTCTCAGAAGTCAAGTAACTGGTTGGGAAAATGCCCAGAAAAGGGAAAAAAACTGAGACCATAGATGGCTATTTTCTTGAGAAGATGATTCCCCCATTCATCTCTGACAACGAAGAGATATGCTTACCATCAGGTAAAGACATA
>JAQQSK010016431.1:0-10444 GCA_028658325.1 Potorous gilbertii | reverse complement strand
TAGGAGTAAGAGAAAATGAGAGGTAGAATGTAGAGAATCATCTCTCATAAAAGAGAGGAGAAAGAGCTTTTATTAGTTCTTATTTGTCACTCATGAGACCTTTTTCATTGGGTATTAAGAGGGAAAGTACATACATACATGTATACATGCACACCTACACAAATGCATATATACAAGCATGCATATATATGTTTGCACATACATCCATGCATACACACATATGTATGTGTGGGTATGTATGTGTATATTATATAAGGGTAGGTATGTATATGTAGGTAGGTATATGTGTATGCATATATGCATATGGACATATGCACACACACATGCACATGTACATACAAAGAGGGCACAGAGTGAGCTGAATATGAAGGGAGAATACCTGGAAAAAAGTTACTGTTGAATGGAATGTCCTAGGATTAAGAGAAAGGGAGACATAGAATGTAGCAAATTATCTCACATAAAAGAGAGGAGAAAGAACTTTTATAATGGAGGGGAAGACAGGAGAGAAGAAAGGAAATAAGTGAGTCTTACTTTCATGGGATTTGACTTAAGGAGGAATAATGAACAATCAATTGTATATGAAAATCTATTTTACCCTACAGGAAGGCAAGGGGGAAGGGGACAGGAGAGGGAAAATAATAGAAGGGACAACAAATTGGGGAAGGGGGTTATCAGAAAAAAACACTATTGTGGGAGGACAGGTCAAGGAAGAGAACTGAATAAAGTAAGTATAGGATAGGACAGAGGGAAATGTGGTTAGTTTTTTACAACATAACTATTATGGAAGTGCTTTACATTGTTACACATGTATGTCCTATATTGAATTGCTTGTTTTCTCAATGAGTGTGAGTGGAGATGGAGAAAGGGAGAGAATATGGAACTCAACGTTTTAAGAATGAATGTTAAAAATTGTTTTAGCATGCAACTGGAAATTAAGATATAGAGGCAATGGAGTGTAGAAATCTATTTTGCCCTAAAGGAATATAGAGGGGAATGGAGATGGAATAATAGAAAGGAGGACAGACTGGAGGAAGGGGTGAATGAGGTGCATGCTGTCCTGTGGTGCAGGGTGGGGAGAGACGGGGAGAAAATTTTGAACTCAAATTCTTGTGGAAGTGAATGTTAAGATTTGAAAAATAAATAAATTATTTTAAAGGAGAAAACAGTGAAGACAGAAAATGGACAAAGAAAAGAAAATAGAATGAGAGGATGAGGGATTTTGAAAAATCTTGATGTTAAGAAGAGTGGAGAAAATATAGCCAAATAAAAAAAAATTACAAGTCATTAAACTGTTGAGTAAAATTTCAAAGACAGTTAAAAAGATTTAAAAATGGGGGAGGAGTTGTGAGAAATGAAGGTTTAAGTGGGAGGAGGGAAGGTCCTGTGAGAATCTGGTTTCCCTAGAATCAACTGAGCAAAGTTAATCAAAGAGACAGACAACTGGCATGGTAGAGGAAGGATAAAAAGCTTTAATTCAGATAAAAAAAGTATTATTAAAGACACTGGTGAAAGAAAATAAAATCAACTATTTATACTTTTAAGTGTGAACATAAATGTGAATATATGCTAATAAAATGAGAGCTACAGATTAGATAAAAATAACACCTCACAACCAATTATTATAAGACATACAACTAAAGATAAGACATAAATAATTTAAAATGAAAGAAGAAAAGTTTTTACTGTGGATCAGGAGAACTCTAAAAGGTAAGCTTTACAGTTATGACAGATAAATAAGGAAATTATGCTGAGAGAAATTATATAGAAAACAAATTAGTAACACCAAAATAATAAGTTAATTTAATGTCCTTTTCTCAGATTTTGGCAAATCTAACAGGAATAAAAAGAGATGTAATCCTATAGAAGTGAACAAATTGATGGAAAAAAAATAGAACTAAGACACCCTAGGAATGGAAAACTGATACACACACATACACATACGCACACACATTATATGCACATGTACTTATATGTGTGTGAAGGCATCAGTATAATTTGCTACTTATAACCATGAATTTGAGTATAGAGATTTCAAATAAATGAAATTGGACAGAAGTGGTAATTATATCCCTTGTGGTCCATAAAAGAAGAAAAATTAGTAATCAGTTCAGGAAGCACAAACTAAAGAAACAGTTGTAAACAGAGTATCACTAATGAAATACTTAAAATTAATATAATTAGTTGGTATTAAAATTAGAAACATTAAAATAATCTATAATAAGAACAAAAGAAGAAACTCAAAATCAAAAGTGAAACAGCTATATTAGAAACCAAAAACTATTATAGAAATTTAAAAATATATATGTAAGACTTTATCTAATAAAATAAAAGATGTCAGAAAATTAAATCAAGAAAATAAAAATAGTGAATCATAACATCAGAAAAATTCATCAGATTCTACTATGTATTGTCATAGGCCAATAGAACTGAGAACGAAAAAGAAATACAGGAATATCTTCGGAAATATGAAATGCCTAAGAACATTAAATAGAGATATTCAATAATTTAATCTGAGATTTAAAAATAAAACTTTCCATAAAGGAAATACAAAAAACAACTCTCCTTTTGTCTCAGTGATTTGCATGAAAATTCAATAAAAATTTTAAAGAACAGTGCCAATATATCAAAAATTAGTCTTCAAAACAAAGAATTCATTCTACCATACTCCTTTTATGAGACAAATGTAATTAAAATATCTAAAGAATAGAAAGGTAAAGTAAATAAGAACTATAGATTATCCTTAATTAATACTGATTAATTTTTCAAAATAAAACTGATCATAAAGACATCAGTTATAGAAGAAATTATCCATTATGCTGTCAAATACACATTAGAGATGCAAACATTTTCTGACATTAGAAAAATAGTAAGCAGAAGAAATCCTATTAAAAGTACAAAACAATCCAAATTATCAGCTTATGTCAATACAGAAAATTAGGTACAAAAACAATAAAAATTACCAAAGTTATTTTGCACTTTAGTTTATATGTCAAATAAACTACCAATTTCATTATTCACATGGATATATAAAATACTGGGTGGATAGAGCATTTAGAATATGTAGGATGATACTGATAAAAGAGCATAAAAAGAAATGACACTTCCATATTTTAAAGTAACAATCACCAAAAATGTTTTGCATTGATTAAAAATTACCAAAGTAGATCACTGGAACATATTAGACAGGGAAGAATAAGAACTTATCAAAATCAATTATCCAATATTCAATATGCCTTGAAAATATGCATTACTTAATAAAGAAATAGCCTTAATAAAAGAACAAATGAAGAACCTTGAACAAGAAGTTTGGTAGTAATTAGAACAATATCTTACAGAATATTTCAGAATAAATTCAATATTGATATATCTTCTAGATATTAAAATCATACCATAAAATTTATGAGAAACAGATCATATGTATTTTTAAATTATGGGTAGGAGATGTATTCTTAATTGAAAAAAATACACAATGAAAAAAATACCAAAATTACATCATTACAATTGCATGAAAGTGAAAAGTTTCTGTACAAATAAACAATACATGTAGGATAAAAGGAATGATTAAATAGCAAAGTCTTGGATCCAATTTCTAGGATAAGAACTTGTTATAAAAGATATGTAGAAAATTAATGGAAATTTTTCCAATCAAAAACTATTCACCAATTGACTAATAGTCAAAGAATATAAACACCTTGTCTTCAAATGAGCAATTCTATAGAATTAGCAACCATATGAAAAATGTTTTTTATTACTACTAATAAAATTTGTGCAAATCAAAACAACTGAAGTTTCATGCACCACCTAGCAAATTGTCAAAGATGACAAGAGATAAGAGATATTGAATGTATGGCAGAAAGACAGGCACACTGGTGCATTGCAGGTGAAGTTATGAATTTATATAAAAATTCTGGAAAGATACTTGGAAATGGGCAAATAAATATGTGAAATGGCTCTACTCCTTGGCCCAGAAATTTCACTGTTAGACACAGACTAAGTAGGTCCATTGATAAAAGGCTATATAAATACCAACATATTTTTAGCAACTCGATTTTTTTTGTGAAATCAAGAAAACAAAACCAAATTAAATGCCCATTGAGTGTGGTATTATTAAATAAATTGTGATACACTAAATAATATAATATTACTGAGATGTAACAACTGTTGAATAGGATAAATCCTGAGATTTACTATATATCAAGTGAACTTATATGAAATGAACTAATCAGTGCAAGAAAAATACACACATGCCCGATTGATAAATGGTCAAAGGATATGAACAGGCAATTTTCAGAGGAAGAAATTAAAGGTAGCTATAATAATATGAAAAACTGCTCTACATCACTTTTGGTTTGAGAGATGTAAATCAAAACAACTCTGAGGTACCACATCACACCTATAAAATTGGTAAACATGACAGAACAGGAAAATGATAAATATTGGAGAGGATATGGGAGAGTTGGAACACTACTTCATTGTTGGTGGAGCTGTGAGATCATCCAGCCATACTGGAGAGCGGTTTGGAACCATATCCAAAGGTCTACAAAAATGTGCATACCTTTTGACCCAGCAGTATTGCTACTAGGACTGTATCCCCCAAGAGATCATAAAAATGGGAAAGGATCCCACATGTACAAAAATATTTATAGCAGCACTCTTTGTAGTTGCCAAAAACTGGAAATCAAGGGGATGCCCATCAATTGGGGAATGGCTGAATATATTATGGTTGTAAGGGAGTACTATTGTGCCATAAGAAATGATGAACAAGAAGATTTCAGGGAGTCCTGGAAGGACTTATATGATCTGATGTTAAACAAAAGAAGAAGAACCAGGAGAACTTTCTGCACAGCAACGACCACAATATGTGAGAGTTTTTTCTGGTAGACTTGGAACTTTGTAATAACGCAAGAACTTAAAAAAAAAATCCCCAATGGTTTTCTAAGGCAAAATGAATTCACACTCAGAGAAAGAACTATGGAATTCATTCACAGAGTGTAGCAGAACATGTTTGTGTGTGTGTGTGTGTGTGTGTGTGTGTATTAAGTTTCGATTCGCTATATGATTTCTTCCATTTATTTTAGTTCGTCTACATAGCATGACTATGGTGAAAACGTATCCAATAGGAAAGTATATGTGGATCCTATATAGAATTGCATGCTCTCTTGGGGAGGAAGCAGAGTGGTGGGGCATAGCTGTGGGGGGGACAAAAATCTAAGTTTTATGGTAGTGATTGAAGAACATTAAAAAAAATAAATAAAAAATCATCTCTTCAAAAAAAAAAGAAAAATACCCACAATGACTACAAAAAATGAAATGACAACAGCAACTGCAAAACAATAAAAAAAAGAATGTTGCAAAAATTATAATGATGAAATTTAACTGTAAAGAAAACAACTCTACTTGAAACCTTTGTTGAGGTGGCATGAGGGGAGTGAGGTAAGGATGTTGGTCCATAGGTGTGGAATATCGTACATAATTTCATATTTTATCCATGTATTAATTGATTCTGCTTAATTATTTTTAAATCTTTGTCTTCTTTAAAAATATTAAATATATTTTTAAATGATGGCTTTGTGGAAGGATGGAAGACAGAAAAAAATACATAGGAGGAAATCTTAATATAAAAACAAAAACTCTCAAGGTAAATTTACTAAAATATACTAAAACATCTATGAATCATTGAAGTACACCTTCTAAGAAATAGAACTTCTAGGAATTTCCACAGGTTATGCATTCTTAAAAACCACAGAAAAACAAAAAAATAGTGAAAGGTAGGAATGAAACACATGTAGGTACAAAATCCAACACTCAAGTAATGGTGAACTATACTAAACCAATCCATTCAACTTTTCTCTAGACATTAAGTCACAAAGTCTGAGTCTGTCTAGCATCAGGAAAATTACAAATGTAAAACCATTGCTGTTACCAAATGAAACCATAGCAAAAACAATTACTTGCTATAAGAAATAGGCACTGCATTGTTTACTAAAATGCTTATGATGTTTGACCTAGCTATCTTACTGCTAGACTTCTACTCCTGAAAGTCAATTAACAAAAGTCAAGATCTCAAATAACAAACTATCTACAACACTTCTGTTTTCTACTAACAAAGACACAGAAATTAAGCAGATGTGTGTTGACAAGCAATGAACAAATCAGTATGCATGTGAATATATTGAAATACAACTGTAGAACAGGCAATGATATGTATTAAAGTTCAAAAGAAGCATAGGAAGACATTTGAATCAATACAAAGTGAAGGAAATATAACAAGGAAATAATATAGAACTGACTAGAACACTGTAAATAGAAGTAACAGCACACTCAAAAATCAGAACTATGAATTATGAGGAATATAATTGGAGAAGAGATATGAAAATATATATTTCTCCTTTTTGTGCAGTGTTTTTCAGAAAGATGAGGAAGAGGGAAAATCTATAGGTATTGCATATGGCATATGAAAAGAGATTGGTTGAAGCATTGATTAATTTTTTTTAATTGTTTTATCCCTTCTTTTATGTTCTAAATTAAAATGATCTTTTTAGTCTATGCCTTTTAGAGTTTTCAGCACAGATAATTATATTTTGTGCAAGGTCATTTTTCTGCTTCTAATGAAATAATTATATGGTTTCAGTTGTTTTGGTTTTTAGCAAGATTAATTATTCTAATTGTTTTCCTAATATTGAATGATTAGTCTTTCATTCTTGATGCTATGCTCATCTTAATGCATCCTTAAAGAGAATTTATTTTACCTCTGACATGTTGCAAGTTTCTTTTCATTCTAAAATCCTTGATTCACTAGAGGCACATGTTCCTCTTTGCTACTTCATTCTCTGGGGAATGTGTGGGCTCAAACTTCAGGTAGTTTTGTTGAAGCATTTTCTCCACAATGTTCAGTTCTGATGACGAGCTAGCTGAGAGATGAGTACCTCCTTTTTTTGGACCGGGCATGTTGGCTGCAAGATGATCTCACTGTTTGGTTGTATTCCATTTATTCCTCCTGGCTCTGTTGGCAGGTCCCAACATCTGCCTTAGATTCTTACCTTCAGACATCTTAATACTTATGCTCCTAATGATTTGAAGTTAACAATGCTATAGACTCTTCAGATACTCTCACTCCAGAGTAAGAAAAAATAGCACCAACAAGGCAGAAGCAACAGGTCTTTGCATCAATAGTCCACATGGTATCATTACAGGTATGGAGATAAAGGCTTAATTCTCTTTCCCTAATTTCTCTACTCACAACTTCTCTTAGGTCAGAGGGGTCAAATTTATTTCATCTACCAAACCTTTTCAGAAAAGAAAAAGAATCTGTAAATCTACTTTATTTAACCTTTTAATTTTTTTTTGAAATTTTCGTCATTTCAAAAAATAAATATTTTAAATAATGCATCTTAAATTGAATAATTTATTGTAAATTTGTGGGTGGAGCTCTGCACTGAAATTTTGATGACAGTATTGTATCAAAACTGTATACTACGTGGCATCATGTGTCTGTAAACTATGCTGGGTATTGTAATGTATTATAGACAAGTAATTACACACACATATTCTTGGCAATGCATATTGGACTTCTGACAATACATGCATGCTCATCTGCCAGTACTTGCTTGTTAAGACCTGTTGGCAAACCTACCTGCTAATTGGTTATAACTTGCATATTGTGTATTTATTTGAGAAAATGTAATCACTATTACTTTAACTCTTTTACCCAACAGATGTAAACGTGTATAAATTTTTTTCAAACTTTTCTTCTCTTCTTTCCTTATGCTTCTACAGACCCCTTATTTTCATTCAACACCATCCCCACTCAATTGCATCTGAGCCTACTACTGCCCTGTCCCTGAATTGTTCCAGTCTACTTTGGGAGCCTCAGGACGATTATTAGATTTTGTCTCCTGGGACCAGATCCAGTTCTTGCAGTCATGAATTACTCTCTAGGACTTAATAAGTTTAATGCCTCAGCCACCAAAACACTGCCTTTCTGGTAACATTTGGAAGGGGGCAGTCTGAATCAAATCAAGTTATTCTTAAAATCATTAACTTCATCATCAAGAACAACCTTAGAAGAATTCTAATGTAAGTTGGGATTCTATAACCAATTTACATAAAGTCAAAGAATCTTTACACTACTACTAATAGTTCAGTGAGGCAGAGAAGAAATACTCATTTTTGTCTTTTATAATATTATTTGTCTTTTTCTTTGTCTGCCGAATTCATGGCAAAATGAGAATCCAAAATGATTTGGACTAAAATATTGGACCACATCAAATACAATTTTGATGAATATGAAGTTTTACAATTGGTTTGAAAAAAATTTTCATAAGTACAAGATGGGATTCAATAGCTATCAACTTATTCCTAGAGGAGTGGGGGGGAGGTTAAGAATCAAGACATATAAAAATGAAAAGTTTGCTTGTCAAGAATATGACATAGTAGGTTCAATTCTAATACAAATCTAATAATGATGATGATGATGATGATGATAACTTTATCCACAGTTTCATCAAGAGAGGCATAGTGTCTAAAAGAGAAGTGGTAAGTGATACATTTGCTACATTTCATCCTGTTTAAATTGTTTCTGGAATACTGTGTTGTTTCAGGTACCATATTTTAGTAAGGACAAACTGAACATTTCCAGATGAAGTTGGTATAATTGTAAAAGAATTAAAGACAATGACATTTGAAGAGTAAAAGAAGTCATTGAATAAACTTTGCTTGGAGGAGAAAATACCTTTGTTTAGATGATAATTCACGTGAAAGAAGGATTTGACTTGTTCTGCCTAACTCTATGGAACATAACCAGGAGTGACAGGTGAAAATTGGGAAGGAAACAGATTTAGTACTTATGCCTAATCTTACTAACCATTATTTCAGGATAAATTTAAATCCATTAGATTATTACTTCATCAGTGTGGTGCAAGACATTCCTCTTGAAGCTTCAATTTCATCTACTGATGGAAGTACATCATCTCTAAATTACAATTCAACTCAAAGTAATGTTTTTAAGATCCTATATACCAGGCAACAGGATCAGAAAGACAAGCACAAAGCCCTTCCTGTCCTTCAGATATTTAACAATCTATTGATCCCAGTGAAATAAAAATCTTGTTTAATTCCTCTAAATTATGAAATGGAAAAGGGGAGACTATGATTATACCCTATTGGAAATGGCTTGCTAACAGAGTTTGCTTTTCTAGGACCAAAGTAAAGCTGGTAACTGGAAACTGAACTTCTTCAAGTAAGGCCTTGTAAGAAAACAATTATTTGGCATCATATAGTAAATTGTTGAACTGAATTCAAATTTCTTCTATGTGGAATTCATTCAAATTAATTTATATGCACAGACACTGTTGGAAATGGCTAGAAATTAGCCACATATTCATCTGCTTTTTTTAATTTTCCATCCAGGAAGGGACAAAAATAATTAGCACAGAGGCAATGAGAGCAATGGAATAGGAAAGTCAGGCAAAAGAGTTCCAGAGAAGCATTCTAGGGGAAAGCATGTGATGTACAAATACCAGAAAACATTCACTGAGATCATTACAAAACATGGTTTTAGCCAAAGTATTTCGCATGAATACAAACCAATAAGTTTGTAAATACAAGTGAGATTTCAAGTTAAAAATACTGTGGTATAAAATTTAATAACTCTGCTAAAATACTAACTGAAAAGAGAATTTTTGGCACATCATAACTATATATAGTGACATAGAATGCATTAAATTAAATAGATATTCTTTATAATTATGTTTTAATTTTGCTTTTCAATGCTCAGATACATTGTAGGTCATATACATCAGACATCAATTCAAAGATGAAAAGCTATGTACTACAGCTAAAATAAAATTCCAAGAACTCTACTACACTAAGATAAATTAGAGTTTCTCTGTATGATAGCACCATATCAACTTCATCCTTCTCTAAAAAAGAGCACATTTATGAACCAAGTAAGAAATTAATAACCCCTGCATAAGCAATATAAATAACTATCATTAAACCTTTTTGGATTACTCAACAGAATAAGTCTTTAAATACTTCATTCAGAAACTTAATGATTGACTTTTTTCAAATATAAATGTATTTATTTAACTTTTTACATTCATTTTCACAAAATTGTGGGTTCCAAACTTTTCTCCCCATTTGTCCCCTCCCCCCATCCCAGTACACTGAGCATTCTAATTTCCCCTATCACCAATCTGCCCTCTCCTCTAGCATCCCTCCCTTCTCTTGTCCCCATCTTCTCTTTGGTCCTGTAGGGCCAGAAAACTTTCTATTCCCCATTACCTGTATTTCTTATTTCCTAGTAGCAAGAACAGTACTCAACAGTTGTTCCTAAAATTTTGAGTTCCAACTTCTCCCCATTCCTCCCTCCCCACCCATTCCCTGGGGAAGGCAGGCAATTCAATATAGGCCATATCTGTGTAGTTTTGCAAATGACTTCCAT
>JAQQSK010016430.1:0-10444 GCA_028658325.1 Potorous gilbertii | reverse complement strand
GTTGCTCAGAGGACCCCACTCCCAAGGACCATCTTGGAAGTGCACAAAATACTTCCTTCATGTCCACCAGGTGAGAACAGTAACATAAATGTTGTGTCCCAATTGCCTCAGAATCAGAGGTGAGAGCTAGAGCAGACCTCAGCAGACATCTGGCCCAATCAAGGCCAAGACACCCAGGGAGCTGAAGTGATATAGGATCACAGTTCTCCAGCAGGAAGGGACCACAGAGGTCATCTGGTTCAGGTCCCTCATTTGCACATGAAAAAACTGAGGCTGAGAGAAAGGAAGTGCCTTGAACAGGGTTACTCTGGGATAAACTGAGAGGACTGACCCATGGGACAGCAACCAAATCGATGACTTCTAGTGTCTATATACAAATCCACCATGGATGAGAAAGAAACAGAAGGAGTAAGAGAATCCAATGCAAGGAGGAAAAATTGGATCTCGTGGACACACTAAGTCTTGGAGAAATGAAATGGAAAACCAAAAATGTCATATCAGAAGGGTGGGGTGCATCATATTTCAAAGGAACAAAAAATGTAGCACAAGAGCATTATATATTGAGAGATAAGTTCATATGATAGTATTCAGGAAATAAAGTAGAGAAACAGGGAGGAGGATATTTGGGTGAAGATGCACAGAGAGAAAAAGAGATATTGTTTCCTCTGCAAAATTCTGCCTTTGGCTACCTTTATAAAGATTGGATTTGATTACTGTCCTTCATGCTCAAGGAGGACTAAAAGGACATCACTATGTCAGGGTCAAGTGTATCCAACTGTGGCTCTTGGAAGGCTCTACCAGATATAGTCCTTATACATATTTGGAATTGAAGTATCTAACTTGGTGTGTCTCACATTTCTTTTGAGCTACTGCAATCCTGCTTTGCTGATAGAGATATGATAAAGGAAGATAAATATAAAAAGATATATTTATGTTATATGACATATTATATGCATTGTATTGTGTTTGTACATACAAATAAAATGATACATACAAACATCTTTGTATCCAATATCCTCCATCTTTCCCAATGGCCTGTCACCTTCCAGGTCAGACTGAAGTAAAAGTCTATAGACAGAAACAGCCTAGGGCTGGTTGTCTTTAACTGGCTCTTGAGGGGAGGCTCTCTGTGGGCCTTGGAGACAGTGCTTACCTGAAGAGAATGGAATAAAGGCCTCGCTCTTCTTCAGAGATCCCTGAGCATCCAAGAAATGATTGGGATCAAACTCATAAGGTTTCTTAAAGTACCTGGGATCATGCAGGACTGTGCTCAGGAGAGGGTACACTTTAGTGCCCTGCAAGGAGAGGGGAGTGTCACCAGAAGTAGAAAGTGAGTTCCACTAAATCTTCCCCTTCACCCAAGGACAGACCAGCAAGGTTTTCCAGAGCCAGGTCATAATCTGGCCAAACAGTCATGTCAAGCAAAGCAGATGTAGCTCAGTCTAGAGCCAAGGGCACATGAGGGTTGAGATTTGCAGATATGCTGTGGTCAAGCCCCAAGTCACTGTACACACCAGGAGACCAGATCACCCTGAGGCACAGTAGAACTTAAACTCTTGGGGAATGAGACAAGGGTGATAAGGCTACCCATCAGTTTCCATGGACCAACAAAGTTTGGAGTTTGGGATTATTAAATCACAGGTTTAGAATTTATCTAATCCAGCAACTCCATTGTAGAGATGAGGAAACTGAGACATAGAAAGGTAATATCTGTGTCACTACATTCTTCTCTATCTAACCTTCTAGTATTCTTTGTTGAAAATCGAAATTCTGACTCTGACTCTTTCAGTGACATATGTTCAATATACAGAGTAGATCAATGAGATAAACTGTTTTAAAATGGATCTAATTTTATTGTTAAATTCTCTTCTCTCCAGACTTCCATTTCTTCCCCTATAAAATAAAGGAAATAGATCTCCATGGTCTCCATCAGTGTCAACACTCTCTCTTTTCTTCTTTATGAGTTCTTAGAACGACAGTGTCCTGTTTTCTATGTTCTTTCTAACTCTGGAAATCTTTACTCAATAACTTAAGAACCCTCCAAATTCTTACATTCTCTCTCTTTCTTCTAACTTTCCTTTCTGCTTGGCTGGCATTTTCTGTTCTATGTTCTCAGAGCCCTTAGAACTTTAATGTTCTATTTTCTGTGTTCTAAGTGAACTTCCAGCTTTGATTTTCTATTCTCTAGGATGGAGCCATCCAGTCATGGGTTCCTTGGGATCTTCAGTTCCTGTACATGAGTTAGAAGTGAATGGCTCAAAAGAAGTTACAACTGAAGAAGTTACAACTCTCACCTTGGGAATGAGGTAGCCCCTGAAGGAAGTGTCTTGGGTGACAGAATGGGGAACACTCATAGGGAGAAGATCACTGAATCTCTGGATCTCATGTATGACAGCATCTGTGTAGGGCATTGTGGCTCGATCTTTGAGTTCTGGAAGACGGTTCCTCCCAATCACCTGGTCAATCTCTTCCTGGACTTTCTCTGGGGAAGAGGAAAGGGTATATAAACCCAATTCATAGGAAGTGGCCCATAAGGAAATCAGCATGAATATGTATGTATGTAATATATGTATATATGTATGTATATATACATATATGTACATAAATGTTTACATATTTTAAGTAATTGAGTGAATTTATCCATTTAGGTGGGAACCAGAATAGCTGTGAGGAATCTTGGGGAGATAGTTTCCCATGGGACAATTGAGCTGTGAAAAACTATCCATAGCCCACTTGGACATAGGGACAGTGACCATATGTATTCCTTACTCCTTGAGTCATTTCTCGAAGTCCTTTGCCAGAGATGGGGACTTAGGAACTGAGCCTGAGGAAAATTCTCTGACCTGACTACTTGTTACTAATTATAACCTACCTCCCTCCACCTGTTCTCCACTTCCGCTCAAAACCTGTGCTTGTTTCCAGTGCCTAGGCAGAACAGTCACTGCCCAGAGCTGTTCCCATTTACTCACCTGCCACCCATGGATACTTGAGGACAAGGAGGCAGCCATAGCGTAAGGTGGTGCTGGTTGTCTCGGTGCCAGCAAAGAACAGCGACATGGCAGTGATGATGAGGTTTCTGTAGTGAAACTCGGTGCTAATGTTCCCCTTTTCCTAGAGAAAAGAAAGAGGAAGGCAGAGAGAAAAAGGGAGGAGAACACCATAGATTAGCCTCAGAGTCTCTCCTTTCATATGTCTGAGTTCACTTCTATCACTAAAGCTCAGTCTCTCACTGTTTGATTCTCCCTAAATCCCTCCATCATGGTCTCTGTCTCTCCCTTCCCTTCTTTCTCTTTTTTGTCTCCTCCTCCTCCTGCCCCTCTGATTGTTTTTTCTTCCTCTGTCTCCCTCCATTTTCATCCTCTATTTCTACCGCTTTCTGGCTCTTGAGCTGTCTTTGCTGTCTACACACACACATACACACACACACACACACACACACACACATACACTCACACACACACCATGTGCTTCTCTGTCTCTTCTCTGTTTTTCCCTCCTCATGTCTTTTCATCTCCCATTCTGTTCATCTTTCCCTAGATGCCTGGTTTTCTGTCTCTTTTCCCTCTTCTCTCACCCTTTTATTCCCAGTTTATAGTCTTACAGTGGGAAAGGAACTTAGAGGATGTCTAATCCAAATCCTTCAGCTTACAGATGGGGAAACTGAGGTTTAGAGAAGATAAATGACTTGTCTTTGGTTAGTCAGGTAGTAAATGATAAAGATGGAATTTTATCCAGATCCATTGCTCTTTTCACTGAATCATATTGTCCCTCTCTCTTATTTCAATTCATTTTAGCAACAATTGTGCCTACCAAGTAGTGAAAGACATCTTGCCAAATGCTGAGAATATAAAAATAAAAAGAAAACAGTCCCCTTAGGGAGTGGTGATTCCATTTGGGGATAAGGGGGATAAATCATAGGCATAAGTAAAACCAAAGTCTACATACAGAATTACGGAATAAATTCAAGATGGGGGTAGCATGAACAACTGGGGAAATAGGAAGTCCTTCATATAAAAAGTGGCACTTGAGCTGGGCTTTGAAGAAAACTAGGAATTCTATGAGCAGAGGAACACAGGGATGGCATTTCAGGCAAGGGGTACAGCTTGGACGAAGGCAAGGAAACAGAATATGGAATCTCCTATGAACATGAAGTAGGGAGGTTGAAGGCTACTTTGACCACAATAGGAAATTCAAAGAGATAATGTAAGAGAAATGTAAGAGAAAAAGATAATAGATATAATGGATAATAAAGAGAAAAAGAGATAAGGCAAGAGAAAATATAACTGAAAAGAGAAGCAGACTGGAAGGCTTTAGGTGCCAGACTGAGATTTTTTTTTAACTTTATTCTAAGACAATAGAAAGTCCATGAAAGTTCTTAAAGAGAGGACAGAAATAGTCGGATCTGTACTTTAGGAATATGAATTTAGCATTTGTGAGGGTCTATCAGATTAGAAACTCCTTGAGAGGAGGGATTGTATTTTTGTCTCTTTTTGTATTCCCAGTGCATAACACAGTGCCTGACAAACAACAGGAACTTAATAAATGTTTATTAACTGACTAACTGAAGGCTAGATTAGAGAAAGTGAAAATTGGAAGTAGGGAGGCTACTTAAACAACTATTGCACTAAACCATCTAAGATGGGCCAAGGGCTTGAACTAGAAGAAAGGTTATGTGAGTGTAACTTCGTACTGATTTGCCATTGAAGGTGAAATGAAAAGACTTGGAATCTTATTGGAGAAGGAGTATAAGAGAGAATTAAGGGTCACAGCTGCCTCTGAGGTTACAAAGAGGCATAACTGGGAAGTGGTGATGCCGTCAATAGAAACGCTGGAAACTAGAGGATGGATAGATTGGAACAAGGAAGAGAGGACGTGAATTCCTTTTCTCATCTTCATTCTTTCATTTCAATAAGCATTTATTAAGGACCTACTATGTGCCGGGCATTGTACTAACCACTGGGGATACCAAAAGAGGCAAAAGACAGTCCCTGCCCCCAAGGCACTTACAATCTAGTTGGGGAGTTTACAATCTGAGGTGCCCTTGGGATCGCACTGCAGAAGGAGCTGTCCAGCAGGCACTTGGAAATGTGGGGCTGCAGCTCATAAGAGAAATGAGGGCTGGCTCTGTACATTTGCCTCCACATCTATGCATAGAAGACTGGTAATTAAAAGTTGAGAAGGGTAATGGAGCAATTAACAAAAGCACAAAGGAAGGAGGGGAAGAGAGAGAAAGAGAGGAGGATACGGTTCAGAAGAGAATGATTGAGGAGAACCCTATGTCTCTTTTTCTTTCTCTGTGTTTATCCCTACTTCCTTTTCTTTAATATTCTCTGAAGCTCTCTCTCATTCTTTATCTTCCTTTTCTTCTATAGGTGCCTTGCTTTTTGTCAAAATATTTTGGCCTCTCTCCTTCTCTCTGTCACTACTCCCACAAGGAAGCGGTGTGCTAGCAACCAAATTTCACCAAGAGAACAACAAGATTTCAACCTGTCTTCCTTCCCTTTTCCCTTTCTCTCCTCAGCCTTTTCCTCTCCCTTCTCCCTCCTTGACCTCTCTCTCTGTCTCTTTCTGTCTCTGTCTCTATCTCTCTGTCTCTCATACACACACATACACACACGGTGGCAGTACTTGGAGGGCAGGGGTGGGAATGCCCACCTTCTCCATACGGAGCAGGTACACATCAATGAAGTCTCGAGGGGCACTGGGGTTCAGGCTCTCTTTGTGCTTCTCCACTTTATCAGCAATGAAGGCATTGATGAGCGTCAGATTGTTGTGAGCACGCCGATGGGAACCAGGAAAGAACTTCAAGACACCTGAAAACAGCTCAAACAGCTGATGTGCAAGAAGAGGATATAATAGGATGAGCACTCTGACTTCCATGGGTTCCACCATTCCTCCAAGCTTGGGCCACCCTCCTTCTGTCACTTCTGCAATGTACCTGCTCTCTGTATCCTCTCCCTCCCGATTTCTTTGTGGTTATACTTTCCTGTGACCCTATCACCCATTTCCCAGCTTTCCTTTCCCTGTATCCTCCCTTCCCTGTGGCCCTTCTTTGGGAACCTGTTCTCTGATGTCCTCCAATACCCTCTATTCTTCTGTCTCCTCTTATACCCTCCTTTTCTTCTTCTCCCAGTGTCACTCAATCCCTGTAATCGCAAATCTCACCTGGCCCCAGAGAGAGCTTGCTATGGCAAACGTGTCAGTGAACTTGTTCAGCAGATCCTGGAACTGATTATCATCATAGGAGAAGCGTTCACCAAACACAATGGAACAGATGATGTTGGCCGTGATGGAGTGAAAGAGGACAGTGGGTTCCAACAGGGCTCCTGGGGAAAGGAGAGCACACAAAAGGAGGAGAGAGAAGCAGGGAAGAGTCAAGAGAAGAGGTTTAGGAGGTCAGTGGAAAGCTCCCATGTCTCCAGGGTTCTTTGTTCCTCTGTCTCCATGTTTCTGCCTCTGCATAATTACTATGCTTCTAAGAATGTACCAAAAACCATTACTATTCCCCTCTAATTCAGCATCTGGGGAAAGGAAGCTCCTTCACACCCCCAGGTTCCCCTAGACAGCCCCAGGGTCCCTGAGAAACCGCTAAGGTCACTTAGACACCCCCAGGGACCCCTAGACACTTGCAGAGTCCAGCCCCAATCCTTTATGTCTTCCTAGTGGTCAGGTTCTGATCTATTGTCTTTTTCATCTTCTATCTCTGTAGTTCTCAATATGTCTCTCTCTCTGTACTTCTCTTTCTTGATGACTCCCTATTTCTCTCTATTTCTCTCTTTTCTAACTATGCCTGTATTGTTTTTCTCACCCTTGGATTTCCGGAGCTCCTCAATCAGACACTGGGCCTCCTCCTGGATCCGTTCTTCAATGCTTCTCTTCCCCATTCCAAAATCTCGAAGAGTGGCCAGAGAGAATCGGCGCAAGGTTTTCCATGTATCGCCATTGGAAAAGATAACCCCTAAAGGCAAAAGGGGATGGGGCTTAGGACCCTGTCTTACTCAAACCCTTCCCACATCAAATCTCTCTTCCCTTGACTTCTAATTCCTCTACATTCTGAACAGCCTCCTCTGTCTACCCTGATCCTCCTCTCTTTATCTTCAACCCCTACCTGTCTCCTTCTCTGATCCTCAGAGTCTGAAGTCACTCCTTCCTTGAATCTTACCACCACCTTGTCACTTTTTTCCCAACCTTTGCCACGGCATGGCCCACTCACCCTGTCCCTGGAAGACTGAATCAACAATCGTTACAGGTGCTCGGCCACTGAACTCCTCAGCCTTCTCCACCAGGGCCTCCTTCACAGCCTCAGTCCCACATAGCACAACCACAGGTTGGGAGCCCAGGAAGATGGTAAATACATCTCCATACTTGTCCCGAAGCTATGGTGGGGATAAGTCCCACCCAATTAGATCCCAGTTGGCACAACGCATTCCTTTCTATATAAAGGAGTGGGGTATACTTAAAATGGATGGTGTACGGGGCCCCCTTCAGCTCTAACCTTCTATGTTCTCTTTTGTAAGGTCCCCCCAGCCCCGCATTCCATGGATTAAGATCCTTCCCAACTCACAGAATATTCTTTGCTCCAAAGTCTCTTCCACCTCTGATATTCTATGATGTACAATCTAAAAGCCCTTCTAAATCTCACATTCTGTGTTTAAATACCCTTCCTGTTTTGATTTTCTATGCTCCTGAGATTCTAAGGTAAGAAGTTCCTCTCCTCCCCCAAGGTCCGGCACAGTGCTTCACTGAGAGTCCAGTAAATTGTTAATGATCTGGTCAGACTTCTAGGAGGAGTGACTCAAAGGGCAGGATTATCGTCCTCTCCCTCATCCCTGGCAGATCATATAATCTCCTAACAGTTAAGACTCCAATGTTCCCATTTGCTTTAACTTCATGTCTTTGGGAAATAACAGGGATGTTAAGAAAGAGAGACAGAACAGAGTCAATATAATGGAAATCACAATTCTGCCTATTCTCTGCCATCCACATTAAATTACCAAAAATTACTTTATTGAACTAGAAAAAAATAAAATTCATTTGAAAGAACAAAAAGTCAAGAATATCAAATGAATTATAGACAAAATGTAAAACAAGGAGTAACAGATCTTCAACTCTGAAGATGATAATTAACATTACATGGCACTGGCTAAAAAATAGAGCAGTGGATCAGTGGAATAAGGTAGGCATAAAATACACACTACGAAATGACTGTAGCAACCTCATGTTTGATAAAAGTAGACGTCTAAGTTTTGGGGATAAGAACTACTTCCAACATTTGTTGGAAATTGCTGGGAAAACTGGAAAGAAATCTGGCAGAAACTAGGTAAAGACCAATGTCTTACACCATTTACCAAGATAAGGTCAAAATGAATGCATGACCTATACATAAAAGGAAATATCCTAAGTAAATTAGAAGAGCTTGGAACATGCTACCTATCACATTTACGAATAAGGGAAGAATTCATGAATAAAGAAGAAATAGAGAATATTGTGGGATGGAAAATGGATCATTTTGATTACAATAAATTTTAAAAGGTATTGTACAAATAAAACCAACGTGACAAGATTAGAATGAAAGCCAAAAATGGGGGAGAGGGAAAATTTATAGCCAGTTTCATGTCTCAAATGCTGAGCTAAATTATAAGAATGTTTATCACTCCGTGATTTAAAAATGGTCAAATGATGTGGACAGGTAGTTTTTGGAAGAAGAAATCGAAGTTATAGGTAGTCGTATGAAAAAATACCCTGTCGTTAGTGATTAGAGAAATACAAATTACAGCAACTCTGAGATACCATCTCACACCTACCCAATTGACCAAAAGGATAGAACTGGAAAATGACAAATGTTGGAGGGAATGTGGAAAAATTGGGACAGAACTACACTTGAGCAACTGTAAACTGATTCAACCATTTTGGAGAGCAATTTGAAATTATGCCCAAAGCGTGTATACTCTTTGACTGACCAATACCACACTCAGGTCTGCTTCCAAATTTGACCAGAGAAATGAGAAAACAATCTATATGTTTTAAAATATTTATAGGAGCTCTCGTTGCAGTGGCAAAGAACTGGCAAGTGAGAGGATGTTCATCAATTGGGGAATGGATGGATAAATTGTAGTATATGATTATGATGAACACTATTGTGACATAAGAAATAACAAGCAGGCTGCTTTCCGAAAAACATGGAAAGATGTTTATGAAACAATGCAGAGTGACATGAGCAGAACCAAGAGAATATTGTATACAGAAACAGCCCTATTGTTCAAACGAAACTAAGTTATCATAAGTAATATGATCATATCAACCATGAAAGAAGATGCTATGTACTTTTAGGAAAAGAATTGATATATGGAAGATACATATGTATGTATGTATACACATATATATAGATACACATATGCATATATACATGTGCATACACATATACATTTGTGCATACATACGCACACATATACACACAAACATATGTATAATGTTGGTGTCTGATGTGGGATTCAAAGGGAGGGAGAAGGAAAACAATGTGGAACTCAAAGTGTAACAAAACAAATATTAATGAATAATAACGATCCAAAACATAAAGGAGAATAAAAAAGAGATCGAAGCATCCTTTCCCCTCCCTTCCCCTCTCTTCAAACTACCTTGTTCCTGGATCCCCCTAACAAACAGCCTCGGTTGGGGAAGAGGGAGAGAGTTCAAGTGATCATCCCTGCCTGGTGGGCAGTGAGAAGGAATCCAGATGTCACTTTGTGCATCCTCACTCCCATCCCTATGTAAGGTACTGCTGGAGGTCTGATAAACAATACTTTTGACTTCTCCTCAGAGCAAAACTGGGGCAGGCAATATTGGAAATAGTCTCCACCCCACCCTTGGAAAGCTCAGAGAAATCCAGGACCTGACTTCCCTTCCCTCTGAAAGATCCCAAAGTATCCATGGTTTTTTGCTTTCTTTTGTTTTAAGAAGCAGGAACAGAGGGAAACAATCAGGGAATTAATGGAAGGGAACTCTCCTCTTTCCTCCCCCTACCCCCATAAAAACTCTCTTTCAGCAAATCACTCCCCATACCCACAACCCATTCTGTATGGCAGATCTCAAAGTGTTTATCCCTCACCAACAAGGAAGCCAAAAAGAAAATAAGGACTCCATTCTCTACCCACTCTACTCCCCTACTTCTAGAGGGTCCACTTTTCCCACAAAGAACCCTACCCCTTCCTCCCACTATTACTGAACTTTCCCCCACGTTTCCAATTATAAGTGATCTCAAAGCACTTATTCCTAGATCATACCCAGGAGGGAAACTGAGTCGGAAAGCATCCCCACGGGAACTAAAGAGGGGCTTAGAAATCCCTTACAATGAGAGATCTCAGAGCATTTATTCCAAGATAAGCGAATTAGGGAGGAAACTACCCCCGGGACTCCAGGAAAGCTCTAGAAATTCATTAGCCTCTGC
>JAQQSK010016429.1:0-10444 GCA_028658325.1 Potorous gilbertii | reverse complement strand
CTTAGTCACTACAATTATTATTCAGCATTTATTTTAATTTATTTTTTATGGCTATCATTTGTAGATTATAACCATGATTTATCTTTAAGCTTGAAAGCTGATAAAGGCAATGGACTTGGTTTTATGCATGATTTGGATTCCTTTCAGATGGCTTGTGCAAAAACATCCAATGCTGGGACCTAGAGAGAAGAGGCCAGAATGAAAAATACTACCAGGAAGCGAGTGTAACTAGCCCTTGTGTTCAGTTTACCAGCTCTCAGACTGAACTGTCCTCCCATTGAGAGACCCATGAATGAGATCTATTGATTGAGCTAGTTCCAACATGTTGTGACAAAATGGTACAGCCTAAATGGGTCTTTTCAGAGAGAAGACTTTTCCTCAGTCTGGTTGTTTCCAGCTGCTCTAAGCAATTTCCTATTGTTATGACCGAAGGCTTCAAAAAGTAACCGAGCTGGCTAAGACCAGACTCTTGAAATCTATAGCATTTTCTGCTTTCTGATGGAAGGTGAGGTCCTTGAGAGGGTGAGACCAGACATTATTATTTATCTTGGTACATAGTCGACCACAGGTTGCAGTACAACATACCCAGAGTCTGTTCATATGTACAACTATTTCTATGAGTGTGTGGTAGAATCTTAACCCAAAGTTGGTTTTTGGGCAGTGAGGTAATACAGTGGATAGAATATTGGCTTGAAGTCAGCAAGTCTCATCTTTGTGAGTTTAAATCTGGTCTCAGACACTTACTAGCTATGTGACCTGGGGCAAGACACTTAACCCTATTTACCTTGGTTTCTTCATCTGTAAAATGAACTGAAGAAGGAAATGGTGAACTACTCTAGTGTCTTTGTCAAGAAAACCCCAAATAGGATCACAAAGAATTGGACACCACTGAAATGATTGAATAGCAATTAGATTTTAAAAATCCATTGTGTAACGATTGCACTTATATAACCTATATCAAATTGCTTACCATCTTAGGAAGGGGAAAGGAGGGTAGCAGAGAGGGAGAAAATTTGGACTCAAAATTTTTTTTAAAATGAATGTTAAAAATTGCCTTTATATATAATTAGAAGAATAAAATGCTATTAAAATTCATATATGAGTATGTGTGTATATATGTGGATTTATATGTGATGCATACATTAGACACACATGTAGTGCATTACAGACATACAAGTACACATAAACATTCAAGCATATAACATATACATAAAAGTACAATGTACAAATGTGTGCATACATATGTACACACAAAGATATATGCAATTGATGCAGATTATACAAAAATCAGTCTGTTCTTCAGGAGGTTAGATTTATGCTGGAGAAATAAGAAACTTCACTTTGCAAAAAGAGTGGTGATTTCAATGATGTGGGTGCTCCTGTCCCTAAAGCAGATTGTAATTCCTTAACATGTAGGACCTGAAGTCTGAGCTAATCCTCAACAGACAATTATCATTGTTAGAAAGGCCTAGCAATGTGCCAGAGTTGACTAGTACTGGCTTGAGCTAGTTAAATTTTCAGGAATTTTGTGAGCCTCTTGTTAAATATAGCCAGTAAGCTGCTCCACCAGCTTCTGTACCAATAATGCTATTTACCGCTTTAAAAGAATTGCTGTCTGCAATAACAGAGTGTATTTTCAACATATTATTGTCTACTTTAAATAACTGTGGCTTTAATAATGAATATTTAAAAGTGCATTTATTTGTGTTTCATTTGGGGGATTTTAGTATAATTCTGGGGAGTCTGGGAGAGCTATGGGATTGTTAGAACATTTTCCTAAAATTATCACCTGACCCTGTTAAATCATTGATGAAATTATCACTTGACAATTCAATATCTGAAATAAAATGTTAATCACTTAAAAATATTTCTGGTAAAATTTATTCTATTTCTCACTAATTTAATGAAAACTAAACTCAGCTAGAAAATATTGCTAATGAATTTGAAATTGTTAAAATTGGTTGAGCTCTGGGACCAAGAGGGGTCAGATAGAGTTTACAAACTGCTACTGCTGTATGGCGTCTGCATTTACATTACTGTATATGAATTTTTCATGTTTTTCTTATTCTAGTGTGGCAGAGAGATGAACTAACATTAATTTCTTGCAAGATTTTGCTTTAGTGATTGATACTCTTGAAGAATATTCTTTGTTTTTAACTGCACTACAGTCAAGATCAACTAATTTTCAGAAAGTACAAAAATTAATCAAACACACCATAAGAGCTTTGGAAAATTTAAAGATTTGTCCCAGAAAATATGAATCTTAAGTTGAAGATTTCCTTAAGTGAGATAAGTGGAAGGACTTTTCTTTTAATAAAGATAATAATTTTAAACCTCTTCATAGGAATGAATAGAAAAATATAATTCAACCTTAAACTGATATCTTTTATTGGACAGAAACAATAATGACAATATTTTACATTATTTTGATTTATTACAGCCATCTGCTCAATCTTATGGACAGCTGGTAAGAAATTATATTATTTAAGTGAAATTTTAAAACACAAAATTGATTTAAACAATTTTCAGCATTTGATAGATAAGAATGTAGAATCCAGCAACGTTTTCATCTTTGTAACTATACAAAAATCTAAAAAAAAAATACAGTTAGGACTATTATCATCAGTAGTGCTGAAGCTGAAAGTAGTTCTAATTTAATGTATATAATTTGCATGAAGGTAAAAAGTAGGCTGACAGTAGATCACATATCAGATTTAATGATGATGAATTTTTCAGGAGAGGAGTTAGCGCATTGGGATGCAATTCCATTTGTCAAGTCATGGTTGAATTGTAACAGTAGGTAAGCATGGAAGAAGAGTACAGAAAAAAATCAACAAAAGTATTCTGTATCAATTGGTTATATGATATGTACAATGAAATATTTATGTTTTATTATTATTTGTAAATTGTGTGGTATGTGTCCTTTATATCAGTGCAATTTAGTATGAACATATATGTATGTGTATGTATGGATATAACTATACATGGTAGACAGAATGCTGGGGTGGGAATCGGAAAGACTCATCTTTGTGAATTCAAATCTGGCCTCAGACACTTACTAGCTGTGTGACCCTGTGCAATTCACTTAACCCTGTTTGCCTCAGTTCCTTCATCTGTAAAATGAGCTGGAGAAGGAAATGGTGAACTCCTTCAGTGTCTTTGTCAAGAAGACCCCAAAATAGGATCACAAAGAATCAGATACCACTGAAATGACTGAACAGCAACCATAAAATGGATGCAATAATGTATCTATTCTGTCACCTTCACAGGGTTTTTGTGAGGATAACATTAGTGTGAATGAGTGTATTTTGAAAACTCTAGAATACAATGCAAGTAGATTTGTTATTAGACATCAGGACTAGTTTTCTGAAGAAAAGACAAAGTATTATTCCACTCTGACTAGGTAAAACTTTAGGGCAATTTGAATAACTCTTATGTTAGCTGCCAGGAACTTGATAGAACCTGAAAGGAATATACTCATACAGACCAAACTATCATGTAAACCTGGGTAACTGCTATGAGAAGATAAGACTGAAAAAAAGAAAGGCTTCTGGGGTGCTGGCTGAGTGTAGCTGTAGGGCCCGATTAACAAAAGAGCTGAAAGAGCTCTCAGGGATGTTCAATCTTGCAAAAGATCAGAAAACACTGGAAGATAACTTCAATTAGCCGAAAATAGCTTTTCAAAATGGCACTAGTTCAGTCAAATCCAGCAGCAAATGCCAATAACAGCTCACCAAAAAAACCCAGTAGCAGAGTGTCAGATCTTCTCAAATTGCATTCGTCCTTCATTGCCAAAGAAGAAGACCATGCCGTCAGAGAAATGATGACTTTGTTTTGAGTGAGTGAGGGTTGCGCAGGTCACCAGCCTCACTGCTCCTCCAGAGCCATCTGAATCCAGTGACCAGATATTCATCAGGATGACTGGAGATGGCCCAGGAAGCAATGGGAGACCTTGGCCCCTTTAGGCCAAGGTCTTTGCAGGTACTCCCTTAGAGTGAGGCAATGCCCATTCACTGAAGAGGACTGTTTAAGAAGTAGCCAGGACATGAAAAAGAAAGACATCGGGCCAGGAGGGAAACAGCAACATTTACTATTGATAATCACTCTCAAGCTAGGAGGGTCCAGAGGAGCCCTTAGGCAGGGCCCCATTGGCATCCCAGCTTCAGAGTTTTGAAGGTTTAAGGTTTTAGGAGAGCAGAGCAGAGACGAGGAGAGGAGAGGAAGGGAACTAGCCAGATGGGCATCTTTTGATCATCCTCTCCTCTCCTCTGCTCTGCTCTCCTCCTCTTCCCAAATTATTCATTATTTTAATTCAGCAATACAAAAGAAGAGAATGGAGCTGGTGATCTTTGACTTCCACTCCTATAGCTATTTTCTCATTGCTGACTTCCTTAGAGATATAAAAAATTACACATTAATTTAAAAAAATAATCTAAAAGCTAGAAAGGACCTTAGAAATTGACTTCTTAGACATTGTCTAGTTTCGAAAGAATCCCTTATCAAATAATGCCACTAAGTGATTGTCTTATCTCTGCTTGAAGATCATCAATGACCACTCACTGTCCTCAGAGGCAGCTTATTCCACTTTTGAATAACTCTAATTGATAGTGTAAGTTTTCCTTTATTGAGTCTAAATTTGACTCTCCTTTCTGGGGTCCAGAATAATAAGTCAAACCCCTATTCCACATACATGAAAACTGCTATATATACCTTTTAAGTCTTCTTTTCTTCAGGCTAAATATAACTAGTTCCTTCAATCTAAAGAGGAGTATGAATATGACTATTCAGTCTCTTGGGATTTGTCCTTTATTCATCATATTTCAAATGACAAGTTTCAAGATCACAAAAGACTTGAATTTAAGTTTTAGGGAAGTCATAGTTTATTAATGGCATTTCCCGCCCTTTGGAACCAGCTTGAGCCCCCATCACCTCAAAGAGGGCCAGAAACCTGAACTGGCCAATCTCCAAAAACAAAACATTTTGGCCCACTCTGAATTAACATGTCATAATCTTTTGGATGCTCTATGAGTGAACCCCCAAATCAAGCTGTCTGGGAGCATTCCCCAGTTTATGACTGATAAAGACCAGGCACCTTGAACCAAACACCATCTTAATTAATTTCTCTTACTGTCTTTCATTGTTCCACTCATGACCTTATAAGAGAAATACAAATAATTTCTCTTATGAAAGGTGGCTTCTTTCTGCAACCAACATCCCCTTTGATGTGCTCCTGCATCTATTAGCATGCAGCCATTTTTGGTGGCTCCATGAGTTATTGATCTTGTTAAGAGAGTACCTTGACACTTTTATTTTATGACATCCTGGGAGTGTCTTCCTGTTTTATGGAAACTATAATTTTGGCTGACACATGCATTCTGAGGAAGAAAAGATAGGAAACACTTCCTTGCTCTATGGGTATATAATCTGTGCAGCTAAACCCCAAAGTAAGCTCATTGCCAAATGACTCCCATGCATTCATATGGATGTCCACTAGTGTTGAGAGAAATAAACATGTATATAAAACCTAATTTTGTTTGTCTTTTCTTAGAACAAATTTTTAAAGATTGACACTCTCTAAAATGTCAGTTTTTGAAAGACCTATTTCCCTCAGCTATTAGTTAAAATGAAATATTTTCTTCAATTTAGCAATTTAAGGCTCCATCTACCCTTTAAGAGCCTTCACAAGAATTAGAGATTATTTCTAACCAGTTGGTATAACTTTTTTTTGCCAAGCTATTTTGACAACCTAAAGAATCTTTTCATCTGTAATTCCAACAGTATTCTGGGGATAAGATTTTAGTATGTTTGTTGAGTAGGAAATACTTGTTTAAGTGGCTTTCTTTGTACCACATTGCTTCAGTGCTCCTCCCCTTGTCATGAAGAATTCCTAGAAAGTACTACTCTGTGAGTTTCAAAACCTCATGAGCATCCTACCAAAAATGGATGCATTGTAATAGAAAGCTCCCACATCAAAGGGAATGTCTGCTGCACAGAGAAGCCACCTTTCATAAGAGAAATTATTTCTATTTCTCTTATAATGGCATGAGTGAAACTGAGTTATGTAGTCATTTAATGATTCCACCTCAAATTCATTCCCAAAGATTTGGTCAATATCCATGCAGAGAAGAAAGTCATCTTCATACTGAATGGGATTTCCAATGTGTTCCCCAATGATCAGCTTGCATATTATACTAATGTCATGCCATCTCCTCTCTCCAAGAATTCCAAATACTTTGAATGTATGAAGATGACCCAGTTTTATCCAAGGCATCCTAGAAGAGTTATCCACCATGATATAAAATATAACTTTATGGTCAACCATGAAATTCTACTCTGAAGAGAAAAGGAAAGGCTCTAACTAGATAGCTAGATATCTGGGAAACATAGAAAACAAAATTATTCTTATAGAAGTTAGGGGCTAGGATAAAAATGATGCTATTGTATTTAACCACTTTGTAGCGTATTTCCATGGTAAATTTTCATGGTCATACTATAAGAGTGGGAATCATGGAACACTATGATCTCAGATGAATTATGATCTCAGGTGACCAAAAGGGCAATGGAATTATATATTGTGGATGTGAGCAGGCTGCGTGGCTTATTCAGGATGACTTTATTTGAAATCTTTTATAAAGGATTTACTGGATATGTATGTCTGGAAAAAAAAAGATTCAGGGGTGGAATGAAGAATAACAGATCAGTACCTGGATTGTTGTGCATTGGCAACCATAACAGATAGAAGGCTTCTAGGGCTTAATAAATTATACTCTCTATGGAGGACTCTGTGATCAAATATAAAGTCCTTTGGAATTTAAAGCTCTTCACAACCTACCTTTCCAGTTTTCTTATTTTACTTCCCCTCCACTCATTCTATCATCTAGCTCAATTGGACCACTTGCTGTTCCTAGCCTACAGTGTTCCATCTCCCATCTCTGGGCCCTTGCACTGTTTGTTCTCCATCCCTAGAATGCTCTCCCTCAGCATTTATGCCTCAGAGTCCCTGGTTTCCTTTGTGATTCAGCCCAAATACTACCTTCAGGAGGAGATCTTTTTCAACTCTCTCACCCCCAGAAAGCCACTTTCACTTACTTTCTTACTTACTTTCACTTGTAAGGTTATTTTTCAATTACTCTGTGTGCGTCATGTATATGCCTATTGTTTTTTATATGCATGTAAGCTTCTTGAGGGTAGGGTCTGTTTTTCCTACCTTTATGTTTCAGATACTTAGCACAGTGCCAGGCATTATAATTGCCAAAAAACATTTACTAAAAACTTATCATGCGTCAGGTACTGTGCTCAGCCTGTAGAGATACAAATAAGAAAAAGAAAGATAGTTCCTGTCCTTGAGTTTACTAGCTAATGAGGGAAGACAATACACAGAAAGAAACTGTAAAGTTGGGGGAAGGGTGGCACCAGTGGATGGGGAGTGAGGAGGGTAATGGGAGTGCGTGATGTTTCTGGAGTGGAAACTAGGCAAAATAGCTGATGGTAAATGAAATTAACTGGAAAAGTCTGAACCCTCTATAAAGGGAGGTCAAGGAGGACTTCTTTGCTCTCTTTTCCGGTCCTCAAGTCAGAGGATTATAATAAATAAGAAATGTGAAATTTTTGTTAATTGACTGACTAATGAAAGGACGAGAATCCCACATGTAATGGGGATTGAATGGGTTAGTATTGTGATTAATGATCATGAATCCCCTGAATTATATAAGTATCTACTATGTTTGGGAATTATGTGCTAGAACAGGGATGGGGAAATTGTGGCCTTGAGGCCACATGTGGCCCTCTAGGTCTTCAAGTGCCTTGCATCTAGATGGCCATGTGTGGCCTTGAGGCTGCAGGTTCCCCACCCCTGTGCTAAAGATTAATTAGAAGCACCTTGTTGGGCTTTAGTAAATAGATATGTGCTCTCCCCATGATTCTAAAATGCCTGTAATAGATTCTGTTTTTATCTCTGCCCTTTTGAACACTTACCTTCCTTTGAGACTCAGTTTAAGTCCTGTTTCCTTCAGGAAACTTTCCTTCAAGTTTTCCCTAAAAGGCAACAAAGATGCTTGGTTGATCCCTGTTGGTAATGGACCTGGAATCAGGAAGACTGAGTTCAAATTTGGCCTCAGACACTTACTTGTTATGTGACCCTGTGTAATTTACTTAACCTCTGTTTGCCTCACTTTCCCCAACTATAAATGAGAATAACAGCACCCACCTCAGACGGTTATTATAAGGAGCAAAGGGGATAAGATTTATAATGATATGTTTTAAAATTGCTTATATATGATCATATATAAATATACTTATTTATAATGCTTAGCATACTCCCTGGCACATAATAGGCACTATATAAATGTTTATTCTTTTTCCATCTCCTTCCAGGGCACCTAAGACCATAAGAAGTCTCACTCAGGGAATTGGGGTCCCTCCCATTTGGTCACAGAAGTCACCATATCCTTTCACATAGAGATGATGGAGGTTGCCAATGGCACTGTACATTTTTGCATATCCTTATGTGGTAGGACACAGTAAATCTTTTGTTAGCTGTTTAAAGATTTATGAATGTAACATTTTGTCCAACTCTCAAACCTGACTCCGATTTGATCTAGAACTGGCTTCAGACCTGCCTCTAGTACATATCCATCACCTATGCTAATTTCTAATATTCTCTGTTTCCTTCCTTTGCCTTGAATTATGTACATGTTGTGTTTTCTTACTAGACTGTAAGTTCCTGGAGGGCAGGAACTGTTTTGATTTTGTCTTTATATTCTGAACACCTAAGTACTTAATATTGCTTAGTAAATGTTCTGAACTGAATTATATCTCGAAAAATTGTTTTATAAATGTCTTAATATAAATCCTTTGGGTCTTGGCAGGTTATTTGCCCAATATTGAGTACATTTTGTAGTTGTTTCAATTTTAAATAGCATCTCTCTATAATTTTTTCTGGTTCTTGTTAATGATGCACAGTAAGGTTAATAATATTTCTGAGGTTTTTCCTATATCCTGCTATTTTGTTGAAGTTATTCATTGTCTTTATTAATTTTTGTTGATTTTCCTGGGCTTCTAAATAAACTGCCAAATCATCTATAAACACAGATATTTTAATTTTTTTCTCACTAATGTTTATTTCTCTAATTTATTTTCCTTGTCTCACTATTCTGGCTAGAATTTCTCAGAATATGTTAAAAATATAATGATGGGATTAGGCAACCTTGTTTTATTCTATCTCTTGGTCAGAAAGCATCTAATATTTCTCCAGTGCTGATAATTCTTTCTCTTGTTGTTCAGGTCAATACTGTTTATTGTGTAAAGGAAAAAGCCTTTCTTTCTCATGCTTTTTAGTATTTTTTATGTAAATAGGTATTGTATTTTTTTCCATCTATCACCATAATCATGTTATTATTTCCTTAGTGTTTTATCATATTAATCGTTTTCTTAAACATGTTTTAATTTCTAGGACAAATAATAAAAAATGATATTTATGTAATACTTTTAACATTGGCAAAGCCCTTAAGGAAGGAAACAAGTATTTATTAAGCATGTCCTATGTAGCAGATACTGTGCTAAGCACATTAAAAATATTATTTCATTTGATCCTCATCATAACTATTAATAATCACTTTGAAGTTGAGGAACCTGAGGCAGAAAGAGGTTATGTAACTTGCTCAGGATCAAACAGCTAATAAGTGTCTGAGGCTTGATTTGAATTCAGACCTGGTACTCTATTCATAGCACCACCTACCTGCCTCTATCTTCTTTTATATACCTTATTTCATGTGGGTTTCATAATAATTATGTGAAATATCTAATATTGGTACTGTTATAATGTTCATTTTACAGACAAGGAAATTGACGTTCAGCTATTTGCATATACTTATTAGATAGCTTTTAAGATGCAGCTCTGACATCTTCCTCTGATCCCTGAGATTGCTAGTGCCCTTCCTCCCACATTACCCTACATTTAACTCCTTTGTATAAATTCTATTTATTAATTTCATATTTATACTGTACATATTTTAATATATTCTTGCTACTTCCCCCATTAGAATGCAAATACCTTGCAAGTAGATTGCTTCATTCCTCATACTTGTGTCCCCATCATCTCTTTCACAGAGTAGAAGCTTAATGAATACTTTCTGATTGGTTGATAAGCATTAGACACAAGATACGAAATCTTCCCAAGTCCAGCATTTTATCCATAATAGCATGTGACCTCATAAAGAGCAATCTTTATGAAGTGTCCTATTTCATTTCTTGCATCAACTATATTAATCTCTTCTCTTTCTTTGACTTAGCTTTCTGTGGTTTGTGGATAAGAACCATATTTGTCTTGTGAAAAAGTGTCCAGCGTTGATTTAATTTTTAAAAATGGTCTAGTGTAAGTGTGTTTTTTCTGTATATATTTGATAGAATTCACTTTTGAATATATCTGGCCCTACTCTTTTTATAT
>JAQQSK010016428.1:0-10444 GCA_028658325.1 Potorous gilbertii | reverse complement strand
TACCTAATTAACTCACAAACCATCCTTTAGAGCCCAGTTCATACTCTACTTCAGCCCATGATGACTTCCCAAACTGAATACATAACGATTTCCTCATTCTCTGAATTCCATTAGTACTTTTTATGTGCTAAAGGAAAGCAAGTCTGTGAGGGTTTAATATTCTGTATCAACTAATTTTCTTCTTAAGAAAATGATCTAGATTAGTGGTGTCAAACTCAGATAGAAATGGGGGCCACTGAACTGTTTATAAAGATCTCTTTGGGCCATGTGTTGACTTAGAAAATCACACCTATTTACATAATTGTTTAAAAAATTAATATATCATATTTTACAAATCATTATATAGTCAGATACTGTTCTCTCACTGATTCCTGTGTATTCGTCTTATCTCTCTAGCCAGACTCTGAGATCTATGTTCAACATTTTAATCTTTGAGGGCTTGTGGCCAAAACATTTATCATCCCATGGACAAACTCAGGATGATTTTTAAGTTTAGCATAGTTTACAATACCCATACTTTTCTTGCCAACTGGGTACATAGTAGGTGCTTGATAAATATTTATGGTTTGGTTGATTGATTTTGTCGTATTATGGCCTTATACTTCAGATTCTATTTAGTGGTGGGAAATTTTTGGCCTCGAGGCCACATGTGACCTTCCAGGTCCTCAAGTATGGCCTTGAAGTCACAGGTTTTCCACCCCTGGATAGGTCAGTCTTTATTCATACACAAACTTCTTTAAAATAGCCCAAATTTTTTCTATCCTGGTATGAGTTAAAAGGAATAATCTTGGGCCCCGAAAGAATAGAGATCTCCAGTATGGGGGAAGGATACCCTTACATAAAATTATGGCACATGAAACTAATGAGTGACTATGTCCCTGAAAATCCCAACAGCATTATTTCACTCCAATCACAACTAAAGTCAAGTGTTAGAAATACAGAAAAAATGAAAAATAATAATACTTACCTGACCTATATCCAGAGCTGGGTTGATACTGTGACCAACATCCATGACAATATCTGTTCTTATATTCTGTTAAAAAAAAAAAAAGATCCATTGATGCTTTTTGAAAACCAGTTCTAAGCAGAGGAAGATGCTGCATCCTGCTTGGCACTCATTCCTGAGTGATGCCTCCACATCCCCATTTCTTTCAGGAGAAAGAAGTGACAAAAGATTCTATTAAGTGAAAAGAGTTATCAAAGTGGTATCAATAAACTGACTAACGTAAGAGTCTGGCTACCATTCTCTCTGTGAGAAATAGGTAGTTAACAGAAAATATGACACTTGTCATAAATTATCAATTAAATAAATGGATTCTAATTCATCAAAAGACACAAGAAAGGACACAACATATTAGGAACAGCTTATACTTTTTTCTATTTTCTTATACCTCTATCACTGTAGCAAGATAGGATAAGAAACAGTATTCATATTCCTCCTGCTAATGAATCGTTTATAGAACTTAGTGTGCCACAGTAACAACCCCAAGAAATAGTTCATCTCTTATTCTAAGTTTTTATTTTCATATTAGTGAAAAGGTGGAACCTCAAGGCTGAAACTGAGAAACCAGAACTTCTCTACTAATCTGCAAATGAAAAGCAGTGTACTGAAGCAATCAGCCTTTCCCAAGAGACCTGAGGATTCTCATCTGTCCTGGGAACAGGATTAGCTACAGTAATTAGTGGAAGGGAAAGTATAAAAGCTGAAAGGTGCGGTGTTTGAGGGCATGTCTTTGTCTAGATCAGTGATGCCCAACATGCATCTTACTATACTACTGAGATAGATCCCAGGGTGTCTGGAATGGAGGGAGGGAAAGAGACCAGAATAAAATGTAGTTTTCATCTGATTTTAATGTGTTGCTATATTAATTTTTTAAAAAGAAACATGTAAGTAGGTGTGGTTTTCTAAGTCAATATGTGGCCCAAAGAGATCCTTATATACATTTGAGTTTGACACAATTAATCTAGATCATCATCTTGAGAAGAAAATTAGTTGCTGATACAGGATAATAAATCCTCAGACTTGAAGCATTCACCTCACTTGTACCTAGTGCCTTTTACCTTCATCTCTTCTATCCTCCCTCCCCACTTTTCAGCTTCCTTCTTCCTTTTGTGTGTTTTCTTCCCCCATTAGAATATAATCCTCCGAAGAAGAGGGACAATTTTTATTTCTTCCATTTGTATAATCAACACATAGCACACAGCTTTGCACATAATAAGCACCTAAAAAATGCTCGTTGTCTTGACTTATTAATTGGTCTGGGACTCAGAATATTTGGGTTCTATTCCCAACTTTTTTCACTAACTCTTGGTGTGACCCTGACCAAGTCATGGCACTTTTCTGGAGCCTCTGTTTCCCCTTCTGCAAATGAGAAGTCAAACGAGATGCTCTCTAAGCTTCCTTCCAGGTCTGGGGGTCTCTATTTTGGTGGGTGAAGTTACAAAGGACAAAGTTCTGCTGGATGCCTACAGGCCAAAGGAAGTCTACAGGAGATAACCATCCAAGTGGAGGATGTGGGACAGTCTCCAAAAGCTGCCATGACAAGAACATGTTCTGTTTTCAAAGGAGCAGAACCTCCTGCCCTTTGCCACAACCTAAGCTTGGAAAGGGTGAAGGTGAAACCAACAGGATGAAAATCAAATGGTCATCCTAAAGATAAATAGCATACCATTGTACAAAAACAAGCACGTTTTTGCACAATATCAAGCAAGGAGCCATGTAGTACCATCTTCTCCTAAGTAAATGACTACCCACCCAACTGAATTGCTAAGAACTACTGGGGCTACTCAGGATGCTTACCTTGGGAGAAGAGAGAGCAGTGGGAAGATTATAACTTATTAATAAAATAGTAGTAGGTCATATTTATATGATACTTTAAAGTTTACAAAATATTTTCTTCATAATAGCTCTATGAGGTAGATAGTACATATAGTACTATCCTTATTTTACAGCTGAGAAAATTGAGGATTAAAGACATTAAGTATAAAAGAGGAATCCTCCTCTTATTCTGCTCCCTCCCCTGGGTCTCTGCCCTGCCCCTTCCCCCCTCCACCCTGCAGTCCCCCACTCGAACTTTTTACCAATAAACAAAATTCCTGGGTATTTCTCAAATTATATTTTTAGACTGGTCATAGTTTTCTTCATCATGTGAGGAAACAACCTCTTCTGGGGGAGATCATGACATTCCCATGACTGCACAGATAATCTAGAGTGGGACTCACATATATACCCAGGTCTCCTGATAAAAAGTTCAGTGTTCTTCCCACAACACTGGGTTGCCCCTCTTAAGAAAGAGTAAGGTCAGCTATGACAGAAGGTTATCTAGAATTCTGTAGGCTCTGCATACAGTCAATTTCAAGGCCCCTGCTAAGACAAGTCAGAAGGGCTCCATGAATTATGTTAATAGTATATTACAACTTTTGCCTAGGACCTTGTCAGAACTACACACAATCTGGAAATTTTCAAATCTAGATGATCCAGAAAACCTTCTAATCTCCTTTCTAATGGGAGAGATAAAATATTGTGCAATGATACTTGAAGATCTCTCTAATAATGTATGCCAAGTCGCAGTGATAAGCATTTTGTCTGGATAGAGACCATGGAGAGTTGACCTTGCTTGAGTTTCATGGCCAGAGCCTTGAAAGCCTGGGGTTAGATAAGCAAGGTTCATGAATCTTAACAAAAAAAAAAAGATTTCCATTATGATGATATATTCAGGCCACACATTAGTGATGAACTTAGTCCTGCCCATAGTCCAAAGACATCCCCATGACAGAAACTGGGCTTGTTTTGGATCAGTGCATATCATCAAATCAGTGTACAACAGATCCCCTGGAGTAGTGGTACATTATTCTCCCGTTAGCTTTGGGATTGTTTATGCCTATTCTGATAGCTTGTTCCTCTTGTCAGCTGTAAGCATATCATTGTTTACAGTACTCAAGGTCATGGGCGCATGTATTTCCTAGAACTGATCAGTCAACTTTTTTTAACCCCAGAAGAGTTTATTTACTCACATGATGAGGAAACTTATGACTAGTTTAAAAATGTCATTTGAGAAATACCCAGGAAATTTGTTTCTTGGCAGAAGGTGGAGGGGAGGGGTAGAGCAAGGAAAGTAGCAGAATAGAAGGGGGACTCCTCTTGTATAATTCATAAAACTATAAAGGTAGTCCAATATTCAATGAAAAATTGTATGTGGTCCATTACCTGAGTAAAGGAAGTCACTTATCTGACAACCAGAAAATAGAATTCTTAGTTTACATATAATAAATTTAGATTGATGGCCTGAGACTGACTCAGCAGGTCTTTAAGAATGCTCTGTTATTACTTTTCACATAAGAGCTTAGAATCACTGGTCACCGTTGTATGATAATACCTATACACATACTTGATAACACTTTCTGGGCTATATGTTCATCAATGGCTTAAAAATTCTTGTTTTAGCTTGTCCCTCCCACCTGTGAGATTCTGAGATATAAGACTCACATGACCAGCTTTAAGGGAGGGATGGAATTCAGCCTGCAATTTAGGCCTAGGTTGGAGACTGTATAAGGAAGCAGTTACCTTATGATCTCCTGTCAGACAGTCGACTTCAACTTCAGAACAGGCAGTTCCATACACAAAGTAGGCAAATGGATGACCTTCACCTTTTTCCCAGTCCATGTGAGACTCATATCCCCTGTTGGAAATATAGTTCTTTAAGCATCTTACAAGGGGTAGATTTAACGGGGAGCATATTGTGGTGGAAAAAATACTGCACTTAGAAGTAGAAGACCAGAGTTCAGGTATTGGCTCCATCACTTACTGGATTACTAGCTGAGTAACAGTTTGTTGTTATTCAGTCATTTCAATCGTGTCTAAGTCTTTGTAACATCATTTGGAATTTTTTGGCAGGGATAGTAGAGTGGCTTGCCATTTCCCTCTCCAGCTTGTTTTACAAATGAGGAAACTGAGGCAAACAGGGTTAAGTGCTTTGCCCAGGGTCATAAAACTAGTAGGTGTCTGAGGTTGGATTTGAACTCAAGTTTTCCTTACTGTAAGCTGCACACTGTCTCTACTGTGTCACTTAATGGCCTATGTGATGGCAAATGGAGCTCTCCTGCCCTCTCAGGAACTTTTACCGGGCATTCCTGGTAAACTTTTGTTTTTGTTGCAATATTATCTTGCCCCTCTCCCATGAACCCATCCAGCCACTGGTACTTTTAAATAAAAAACAGCAGCTCAATGTTAGTGCTCTATACTACTAGAAAATATAAAATACCTTTTGTCAAAATTGTAAACAGAACCAAAAGGTCCCTTGGTTCCATTATGTTTAAAGGCATGTTTTTAAGAAGCATTTTTATCTATTTCTTTGAAATTCTCTAGATTAGTCTTTATCTTTGAAATTCTTCCTCTTCTCACCTCAGCAGTGAGATGGTATGATCTCACCTCAAATGTTAAGAGTTCTAGGAGAAGGTTGAAAGAGCTTTTTTACCTGAAATATCCAGTTGCTGAAAGACTAATGCTTTGATCAAAAGCTTCTTGTGCCTGCAAAAGAGAAGCATAGTTTCTTGTATGATGCAGTCCAAAAAAATGCATTTAAAAAGAAACAAAAACTAAATATAACATTTTTATTTCTAATTTGATTCTAAATTAAGTAATACTTTTTCTAGTCAGTAACTGCTACTTCTTATTACAAATTAAATTAACAACCTGCAATAGCATGTAGAACACTTTTCTGTTCCAATTTCAGGGCTGGCACTTTCCCTACCCTTAGAGAGTCTAAGTATTCTACATCTTATTCTTTCAGAGCTTCAGTAGCCAAAACATTTCATTGCCCTCTGACCAAACTGGTTATGATTTTTAAATTTGGAATATTCATATACACATGGATTTTTAACCTCCTCAGTGTAGCTCACAACCCATACAAAGATAATGAAACAACCAACCCATTCTACAACTCTTGTCCATGTTCTCCCATGAGTTTGCTATGGGAGGGTGGAGAATGGCATAGGAATTACACCCCTTCCTCACTTTCTCCTCACATTGTAAGGGTAGCAACATTTTCCATGTGGACAGCCTGTCTTCTCTTCCTATAATATAATTATAGTATTACTTCATGAATATTTTATAATGAGTTTAAAATAATTTCAAAGAATCTGCAGCAGTGTTGTTTTTTTCCTTTTTCCCATTTTTTGGGGGACAGGGGAGGACCAGCAATTGTATTGTCAAAAAAGTAAAAGAAAAAAGGTCCCTGAAGCATTTTCAAAAGCACAGAATGAATAGAAGAAACTTCATAAGGAAACATGAATGAGCATGACAGCTTTGAACACAATATTTTGAATTTATTATATACTTAAAAGGAAAAGTAACTTGTACATAATGGAAATTTCTGGTTTCATATATAATTTTCATTTTTTTCTCTACTTTGTTTATAGAAATATTTATTTACATGGCATGTGTTTAGAATAAAAAAGTGAAAGAATCTGTTGCAGACATTTATGGTATCTGCTAAGGAGTTTTTCGTTTCAATATTGTGGATATGTACTAATGTTAAAAAGGAAAAACAAGAATATAAAAACAGAGTTCCATCAAATTCCCTCGGTTGAATTAAAAATTCCCCTAGCTATAATGTGTACACAACAGACTTCAGAGACAGGTCAAGGTATTCTGCTCCTCAGGCAAACTGAAAAATTCTATTCCTTGTGTACTGGCACTTGTGTCATCACTGTAACATATGTGATGATTCACCAAAATAAATATACCCATATGATATCAATAATGAATTTTTTGACATTCAAAATTGGTACACATACCAAAGGTGATGCAAAAACCTCCCTAGTTATACATCCCTATGGACTACGCCCTGGTTAAGGTATGGCACAGGGGGAAAGAATATTTGAAATCCAAATGTGTACTTTAAAACATGCCAAACATGTTATCTCTAGGAAGTCACTCTCTATAGGCCTCAGTTTCCTCATCTGTATAATAAAAGGGTTGGTCAAATAATTTCTTGTGTCATATGGCATATGATGATCAGTTGAAGGAACTGACGATGTCTGTCATGAAGAAGAGAAGTGTCAGGGGAACAACACTGCTTTGTTGAAGTATTTGAAGAGCTGGTGCAATGAACAGGGGTTAGACCTGCTCTGTTTGGTAATAACCAAGAGCAGTGGGTGCAACTTACAAAGATGCAAAGTGAGGTTTGATGTCAGGAAAAATTCCAAATAACTAGGATGATTCCAAAGTGGAATGGTCAGCTTCCAAAGAGCATGACCTTCCCTTCCCTGGAAGTCTTCAAACAGAGACTGACTGGTCACTTATCAGATACTTTGTGGTGGGGAGGGATGCTGAGGTCCCATCCAGCTGTAAGTACCTAGGTTCTGTGATGCAATAAAAGCTCATGGTTCAGGACAGGAAAATTTTACTTTACAGAATAATCCTGGGGAACCTCCTCTTTTAGATTCCAAAAGTACATGGAATCTACTCACTTCAAAGAAGTTTTTTTTATCACTTTAACTCTAGAATATTAGATTTTTCGACTCTCTAAGAAGCAGATGGCCCCTTAAACAAAAACGCTTGAGAATCTAAAAGTGATCCACTAAAGAGATCAAAATCCAACCCCAAACTTCCCTTTATTCTGTTTATTTCCATTCAGTGTACCTTGGTAGCACCTTTCATAACCCCTTATTAAACTCTTTGATTTGCAGACTCTCCTTGTGGCAAGAACTGCATTTTATGGGGGTGGAGCCGAGATGGCAGAGTAGAAGGACAGACCTGCTCTAGCTCTACCCCCATGGGAAAAGAAATGTGAACAATACAAAAAAATCATGAAAATCAAGTCAACAGCTTGCTAAAGGAGACTCAACAAAGTGGGGAAGAAAATAACACCTTTAAAATTAGGTTAACTCAATTGGCAAGAGGTCCAAAAAGCCAATGAGGAGAAGAATGCTTGAAAAAGCAGAATTAACCAGATGGAAAAGGACGTTCAAAAGCTCACTGAAGAAAATAGTTCTCTAAATATTAGAATGGAGCAGGTGGAAGCTAATTATTTTATGAGAAACCAAGAGATTACAAAACAAAACCAAAAGAATGAAAAAATAGAAGACAATGTGAAATATCTCATTGGAAAAACAACTGATATGGAAAATAGATCTAGGAGAGACAATTTACAAATTATGGGACTACCTGAAAGCCATGACCAAAAACAGAGCCTAGACATCATCTTTTGTGAAATTATCAAGGAAAATTGCCCTGATATTCTAGAACTAGAGAGTAAAATAAATACCGAAAAGAATCCACCAATCACCTCCTGAAAGAGTTCCACAAAGAAAAACTCCTAGGAATGTTGTAGCCAAATTTCAGAGTTCCCAAGTCAAGGAGAAAACATTGTAAGCAGCCAGAAAGAAACAATTCAAGTATTGTGGAAATATAATCAAGATAACATAAGATCTAGCAGCTTCTATATTAAGGAATGTCAGGGTTTGGAATATGAGATTCCAGAAATCAAAGGAAGTAGGATTAAAACCAAGAATCACCTACCCAGCAAAACTGAAAATAATATTTCAGGGGAAAAAATGGTCATTCAGTGAAATAGAGGACTTTCAAGCATTCTTGATGAAAAGACCAGAGCTGAATAGACAATGTAACTTTCAAACACAAGAATCAAGAGAAGCATGAAAAGGTAAACAGGAAAGAGAAAGCTTAAGGGACTCACTAAAGTTGAACTATTTACATTCCTACATGGAAGGATAATATTTGTAACTTGTGACTTTTCTCAGTATTTGGGTAATTGGAGGGATTAGGGCATAGGGTGAGTTGAATAAGAAGGGATGATTTCTAAAAAAATAAAATTAGGGGATGAGAGAGGAATATGTTGGGAGGAGAAAGGAAGAAATGGCATGAGGCAAATTATCTCTCCTAAAAGAGGCAAGAAAAGCTTTTTCAATGGAAGGGAAAAGGGGAGAGGGGAGAGGGAAAAAGTGAAGCTTACTCTCATCACATTTGGGTTAAGGAGGGTATTTGGTATGGTACTCAATTTGGTATGAAAATCTCTTCTTACTCTACAGGAAAGTAAGTGTGAAGGGAGGATGATAGAAGGGAAGGCAAATGGGAGGATGGGGTAATTAGAAGCAAACACTTTCAGGGAAGACAAGGGCAAAAGAGAATAGAATAAATGGGAGGCAGGATAGGATGGAGGGAAATATAGTTAGTCTTTCACAACATGACTATTATGGAAGTCTTTTGCATAACTACACATGTATAATCTATATTGAATTGCTTGCCTTCTCAGTGGGGATGGGTGGGGAGGGAGGAAGGGAGATAAATTGGAACTCAAAGTTTTAAAAACAAATCTTAAAAATTGTTTTTACATGCAATTGGGAAATAAGATATACAGTTAATGGGGTATAGAAATCTAATTTGCCCTACAAGAAAATAGAGGAGATGGGGATAGTGGAAGGGAGGGATGAGATAGAAGGGAGGGAAGATTGTAGAAAGGAGTAATCAGAATGCATGGTGTCTTGGGTGGGGGAGGGGAGAGATGGGGAGAAAATTTGGAATTCAAAATCTTGGGGAAATGAATGTTGAAAACTAAAAAAAATTAATTTAAAAAATTTTAAAAAGAACTGTGTCTTATTCTTTTACATGAAAAATCTTACCCAGTCCATCCATGTGCCATGAGGGTTTTTGCTAATGATGGGTTCCAGACGTTTTCTAAGAATTTGACAAGCATCCTATAATTGATGGGAAAAATGAAAATGATGCTAGTAATGTTGTGAAGGAAATGGTAGCTTTGTGAAATAAAATTAATACCAGTGTACTTGAGACAGAAAGTGGTCCATAATTTAAAAATATTTAAATTTCAATTAGATGTAAACCACTAGATAAATCTCCAAATAAATTTACTATTGTCAATGTCTATGGATTTATAAGAGTATAGACTATAAGCTCTCTAAAATTCATCTTAGTTGCTTCCAGCGCCTAAAACAGGACTTTGTACTCACCAGGTGCCAAATAAATGTTTGTTGAATGAATCAGCTTCATTTGTCCTTGCAACTTGTTTATTCCTAAGTACAAACAATCTACTACTAATTCTAAGAATTATAGTTTAGCAAATTGAACGTGAGTCAGCAGCATTGTGTGACTCTTACATAAGCTAATATGGTGCTTATACACGAACATGCCTTAGAGGAAGTGGGGCCAGGCCAGTGAATTCAACTCATCCTAGAATTAAATAAAAGCTATTCCATAAACTATATAGTACAATGAACCACCTGAGGCTTGAGCAGTTGGCCAGCAGATGAGTACAAAAGTGAGAGAAGCTTAACTCAAAGCAGAATAATAATCTTCTTTGGAGGCTGGACTTTATACGGAGCTTGTCTTTATGCAAAAACTAAGGGGTTTAGCTGGGAATGGGTACTGACTGATTTACTCAAAAGGGCATACTTTTCCTACAGCATCTGG
>JAQQSK010016427.1:0-10445 GCA_028658325.1 Potorous gilbertii | reverse complement strand
CCCTCATCCCCTCCTTCCTGGGAGAAATTTGGAAAAACTGCGCCTTGGCCATGTTCCGGCCCCTCCCCCCCAAAAAGGAAAAAAACAAGAAAGAAGAAGGTGGGAGTCTCCCCTCTGAGTCCGTCCTCTGTATCTGGAGTTAGCGAGCGGGTTTCTTGAGTCTTCCGAAATTGTGGTTCTGGTCTCAAATTAAATCCGTAAACAGGATTCCTTAAAGAGATCTGCTGCCTCCCAGCTCCCCTTGGGTCTGTCAGGGGGCTCAGTCTGCTTTTCTGAAACTATCCAGGATAAGCCCACAAAACGTACGTGTCCCCCAAGGCTCTGTCCTGAGACCATTTCTCCTTCAGTTCTACTTCACTTCATGACCTTCTCAGCCGACTTGAGTTCATTTTTTTGAATGCCTATGATTCTCAAATCGATTTATCCAAACCTAATCTTTCAGCAGACCTTCCAAATGATCCTCATGTCAAAATGTATGTCCCTGTAGATAACTTAGATTACTCAAAAGGAACTCGTTATCCTTTGCTCTCCCTATCTCATGTGAAAAAATGGCCTTCTCTCTCTCTCTCTCTCTCCCTCCCTCTCCTCCTCCCTCTCGCTCTCCCTCCCTACCTCCTTCTTTCCCTCCCTCCCTCTCTCCTTCTCTCCCTCCCTGTTCCCCTCCCTCTCTCCCTCCCTCCCTCTCTCCCTCTCCATCTCCATCTCCCTCTCCCTCTCTCCAGTTCCCTCAGGCTCACAAGCTGGGAGTAATCCTGGATTTCGAGATATCTCCCATCCCTATCCAAGCTGCAGTCAAGGTCTGTCAATTTCACCTTCATAACATCTTTCCAATAAGCCCCCTTTTCTCCTTTGATACTGACAGCTCCTTTACTATAGATCCTTATTACCTCACCCCTGGACTACTGCAATGGCCTAAAGGGGGGATGAATTGGGGAGGGAGTCTGCCCACCTCAGGTCTCTACCCACTCCATTCCATCCTCCATACAACCAAAAATGATTTTTAGGGATTACTATTGGAATGATCTGTGACCTGTTTTGCCAGATCCCAGCAGAGGGTGGAGCCCCAGAAAACCAACCTTCAGTCATAGAATTTTATTGTTGTCTATTTGGTCCGTGTGTCCGTGTGTCCCAAAGAGTTAAGCACCGATTCATTGTAAGGAGGGAATGTCATATAAATGGAAACTATCAATGTTACTGATGAGGATGTGTGTCTGAGAAGAGACTGCAGAACTTGACTGTCAAGGCTGTGAAGAGTGTCATTCCTAGGAAAGACCACCCGGTGGAAAAAAGATGAAGGCATCTAGAGGGGAATGTAAGACATGCTCCAAGCTTGAAAAGAACTTGACTTATAGAATGCCAAGGCTGGGAATGACCTTTGAACACGTCACATCCGGAAGCAGCCTTAGAACATAGAAGGTCTGAACTTGGCGGGATCAGGGCCCACTAGCCTTTTTGTTTAAAAAAAACATGTAATGAATAAAAAAAAAAGTTTTAGCTTTTAAAAAAAAATCTTCAATCATGTTTCTCAAAATAGGTTTTTATTTCAACAAAACCCTGGAAAGGGTGAGACTTCTTGAGTCTGTCAGGAAGACACCAAAAGATCTGGGTACTCAGATACATCAAACTCTGGGCTGCACTTGGGGACTTGGTCCCTCTCAGCCCAACCAGCTGCCTGCTGATATACATGACTGGTAGTGTACCAGGACTGCATTAATGCACCAGAGGCCACTGCAGGTTCACTGCAAGAAGAGTCATCTTATGGTGGAAAAGGTATTCCTTTTGCAAACATCAGGCACCTCCCCCTAAAAAAGATATTGATGTTATTCTTAGGTCCCAATTCATCTTTGACCCCTCTACCTCCTCCTTTTCCTGCTGGGGAGCTGTGGTGCTGGAGCCTGAGCCCAAGATGGGATCACCACCAGTACCACCAACACCCTCAGCCCCAACCAACCCTCTAGTACCACCACTGACCCTCTTGAATTAAGAACCTGACCAGTTTCATCTTGGAAGTGTTTCTAATGAGGTATGGCAACTCACCTGGTATAAATGACACACAGTATTTAAGAGATCATATGGATTCTCTAAGTGAGTCTGCTCAAAACAAAAAACAAACAGGATGCAGTCAGGGTGAAATGGAGAATAAATGGAAAATGCCTAAGCTTGAAGAGCTGGGAAACTAACACAAACTACATAACTCCTGAGAAGACTGAGGGTAGTGATTAAGGCATGAATGGAGGCTCAGAATGTGGAAGGGGCTTACTCAAAGTCACATGGCCAGTGAATGCTAGAGTGGGCAAGATCAGTAGCATGAAGTGGGTGATTTGGAGTCAGGTAATCAGGCAGACCTCTGGGTTCTGCTCCTTACTGCCTGGGCACTAGGGCAACTCACTCAACTTGTATAAAATAACTCATCTATATAAAATGAGACTAGATTAAAAATAATTCCTACTGCAAGCCTTTTCCCCTCCCAACCATCTTATGAAGGAATTCAGGCCAGTATCTCCTTTGTTTTACAGGTGAGGAAACAGAGGCACAGAAGGATAAAAGGGTTAGCCCTAGTCACAGAAAGAGGTGTTCAAACAGGCTCTGAAATCAGTGTATTCTCTCCTCACATTCAGCTCCACCCTTTCCTCCTCCATTCTCCCAAGCTTCTGTGTCTGGGCAATGCCAGGTACCTACAAGACCCCAAGAAGAAACCTTGTGATTTGCTGAGGAGGAAACTATGGTCCTTTCCTTAATGGGGATTTATTGGGGTAGGATGGGAGTAATGGCCTGGGGAAGAGGGCTAGGCCAAGTTAACAGAAGCCAGCAGGTGAGTTGGGGAAAGGGTATAGCTCTTACTTCCTCAACCAGAATCCAAGGGGTGTATGTATGTGGAGGGGAAAGATGATTTGTCATCATGGCGTTTTGATGCATCATCTTTTTGCCTTGAGGTCCTGTTGCACATTGTGCTACATCTTCCACAGAAATATCAGGGGCATAGAGCTTCAGACACTGCAAAGAAGTGAAGAAGGTATTATTTGGAGGGGAGACTGATACCCTACCTCCTTTCCCCAGAACAACTGAGCCAACCTTATCTCTTCACTTGCTAATGAGGCAGTAGCATGAAGGGAGAGAGAAATTAAAAATGCAGGGAGCCTTTGCCCTGAAAATGGGACAAATCTTTCCCATTGGGTCTACCCTTCCACTCTCTCAGTAGTTGTCAGAGTGGGTTTGGGTCTCCAACCCATCCTTCTTTACATTATGTAAGCCTACTCCAGCTCCCATGGAAGAGAGAGCACCAGAGGAAGATAAGCCAGGCTTGTCTAACCTGTCCTTCCAGTCACCATCCCTTTCTCTGGCTCCAAATCTTTGAAATGTGCCCACAATCTCAGAAATCCAGGAAGGACTAAATCATTACAGTGGAGGGTGGTGTGTATTGTAGAATGTGGGGAAGCTGCTCAGCACCCCACTGTCTTCCACAGAGTTTCAGAAGGCTCATGGGACCTTGTCATTATCTCCAGATTCTGACTAGATGTGGGACCCTGGACAAATCCCTTCATTTTTCTCACTTCCATTATCCAGACAACAAAAACAATGCCCTGATTCCAGAGGACTGAAGATGAATAAGAATGCTGCCCACCTCCTACCTGAGGGGATGAACTCGAGAGGCCTAAAGACACACTTTTTTGGACATGGCCAGTGCAGAAAACTATGTATATTTGTTCCAGGGTAGTTGTTGCTTTTGGTAGCTTTTTCCCCAATTATATGTCAAGACAATTTTCAGCATTCAGTTTTACAAAATATGAGTTCCAGAATTTTCTCCCTCCCCTCTTCCAAAAATGATAAGCAATTTGATAGAGGGTATTCATGTGGCATCATGCAAAACATTTCCATATTAGTAACACTTGAAAGAAGAAAGACATCAAAAGGAAAAGAAAACACAACAGAAAATAAGTGAAAAAAAAATATGCTTCAATCTGCAGAGTCCCTCAGTTCTTTTTCTGGGTGTAGACAGCATTTCCCTTCTGAGCCCTTTATGCTTGTTTTGGGTCACTGTGTTGCTGAGAAGAGCTGAGTCCTTCATAATTGATCATCACAGTATTGCTTACACTGTGTACGATGTTTTCTTGGTTCTGCTTATTTCACTTTGTATCAGTTTGTACAGGTCTTTTCAGGATTCTCTCAAATCTGCCTGTTGTGGATTTCTTATTGCATAATAGTATTCCATTACATTCATATGCCACACCTTGTTCCTGCCATTCCCCAAATTGTTCTCCAGAATGGTTGAATCACTTCACCACTCCATTGACAGCGCATTGATGTCCCAATTTTCCCACATGCTCTACAACATTTATCATTTGCCTTTTTTGTCATAATAGCCCATCTGATAGGTGTGAGGTGGTACTTCAGAGTTGTTTTAATTTGTATTTTTCTACTCATAAGTGATTTAGAACACTTCATATACCTATAGATAGCTTTATTTATCTAAAAGCTACCTGTTCATGTCCTTTGACCATTTATCTATTGGGGAATATTGTTAGGTAAGAGGTAAGGAAGGTAAATTTCTGTTTATTAAAATGAATTGATTCATGAAGCGATTCCCATCAATTGAAGAATGGCTAAACAAACTGTGAGATATGATTGTAAATGGAATATTATTTTGCTGTATGAAATGACAAATGGGATGATTTCCAAAAAACCTGGAAAGACTCACATCAACTGATGAATAATGAAATGAACAGAACCAGCAGCACATTTAACAGCAACATTGTTCTGTGAAGAACTGTGAATGATTTATCTATTCTCAGCAATACAACCATTCAAGATAATCCCAAAGGACTATCCTCCTCCAGAGAAAGGACTGATGTTGTTTGTATAGAGGCTGAAGCATCCTATTTTTAATTTCATTTTTTCTTTCATTTGAGTCTTGTACAAAATGACTAATATGGAAATGTTTTATATGATGGCATACATATAATCTATATTTGATTGCATACCATCTCATGGAACGGGGAAGGAAGGTAGAGAGGAAAGGATAGAATCTTGAATTCAAACCTTAAAATAAAAATGTAAAAAGAAAAGATGATTCAGTTAAAAATTACTGTGGAAACAGCAATTTTTACACAGCTTCCCTCTTTGAGCTGTATGACAATGTTCAAACATTACAAAAACGAAAGTTTTCATTACCTTTCTTGTTTGTTTCATGAGGTTCTCTAGGAAAATAAGAGCGCCGGGCCTGACTTTCATTTTGTCTTTGTATTGCCAAGTGCCTAGCACAATGCTAGGCATGTGGCTACCATTAAATATCCAGAGGGGGACTTGAATTCATCCCTGCCACCAAAGAATGCCCTTTTTAATACCAGAATTCTCTGGGTGAAGTATGATTCAGCAGAGCTGATCTCAGATCTAGGGAGACCAGGGTTCTGGTGTGACCCTGGGCAAGTCACCAAATTTCCTCAAGAAACTTTCTGAGCCTAAGACCAGGAAACTGGAAATCCACAAGTCATTTCCATACTAAGAGTGCCTTATACTGATGGAAAACATAGGCAGCCCCTTCCAAGAGTAACAAGTCCAGGTGGTTCAAAGGATAATAGTGGGCAGATGAAGTCTGCAGCCTATGCAGAAACCAGTCAGACTAGCAGTATCTCAAGAGAAGTGAATATAGGATTGGCAAAGGTAGTATGTCAGTCACACAACAACAGTGTGGGATGAACATTAGAAAGTGTGTCTATGAAATTTGTAAAGACTCTAATGCTTTGGATGGACCCTCCAGTGAGAAGCCATGAAAGGACGTGGACAGGAATCCCATGGGATGAGAAGACAGAAGGAGCACCATACCTCCCTTCCCCACAGTGGGCAGGGGGAATACTCACAAGATGTATCCATCAAGAGGCAACAAATCTGTCTACTTGTCTGAACTAGTCTCAATTAGTCAACAGACATTTGTTAAGCAATTACTGGGTGCTAAGCACTAGGTACAGAATGAAAAGCAAAGAGACACAGTCTCTGCCTTCAAGGAATTCACTCCCATTCTAAAGGACCCTGTCTTCAAAGTTCATCTCCTGAAATCTTGCCACCTTCGGGTCCCCAAAGAACACAGACACTTTCAGAGGGGTTGCATTCTCTGGAGACGAATTAAGCTAGTAGTGCTCTCCAGAAAGCCCCCTCAGGTTAGCCTATTTGGTAAGGAAAGTGCCTGTCTTTACTTATGGATCATCCATTAATGCTCTATCCATCTAAGACAACAAGACCCAACCTCACAAATGGAAGAAGTGTAGAAGTGGGTCCAGGAAAGGATGAGTAATCTGTTGTGTATGGGGATTTCCACTCTTGCCTCTAAATAATAGCAGTGACCATAATTTCACTACTCTTCTCACAAGAGCAGTCATGTGGAACATTCTGGAAATTGTAATGCCTGTAGAAATTAATGTTATTTATTATTAATAGCTATACATTTATTTTCTATCAATGTACTAATAATAAAACTATATAATCATGAATTAGTATTATAATAGTACTTAATACCATTAAAATGACTTCCCTCACTTCTTTCACTCCATGTATTACCAATACCTCTTTCTGGCCTTGGTACTTGCCATGTCAGTGACTTTTACTTGATCCTGACAACCACCTTTCCACTATCCCCACTTTACTCATGGGGAAATCAAGGTTCAAAGAACCAGCAGTCACTTTTCCAAGGTCTTACAGCCATTCCTGCCCTGCACCAGCTCTTAATGTCCTTTGGGCGATCCCAGTACAATGAAATGCTGCCTCAGGGCTGCATCAGTCCAACTGTAGCCCCTGGGCAGAGACAAAGGGGTATTGGAAGAGATCTCCTCTCTTCCCTTTTCATTCCCCCTGCCAGACCAGACAGGCACTTACTGGTTCCAGTGAGGTCTCCTGATCAGCAGCTGACATCATACAGTTGACCACAACAAAGGCATTAGGAAACTGACTTCCAAGGAGGTACAACACGCAGGTCTGTAGGAGCAGAGAATATGACTGAGAAACAGAAAGGAAGAATGTTTTTTTCTTTGGGAAATATTCCACACTCTGCTTCCCCCTAATTTACCAGGAATGCAAAAAGAAGCCCAGAGTTTAAGGGAGCTTCCCATAGTCACACAACACCTGCAGGAGAAGTTTGGGGCAGAAGAGTCTTTACCTGAACCATGTTGAGTTCACACTCTACCTCTCCATGTTGGCAGGTAAATTCCCAGGTCCCATTCACTTCGGTCTCCTGAAAAATACACACCCCCAAGATGTGAAGGGGAAGGCAGAAGGCTCCAGGCAAACTCCCTGCTACTGTCACTCCCACCCCCAGACCCAAGCTGGACCACTCACCTTAGCATTGCCAAAAGGCACAAGAGTGACATTCATGACATCATCACCCAGCAGCACCCAGGTAGGGAAAAGCATCATCGACAGGAAGGACCGACAGCCAGGACATAGTGCCTCATAGAAGAGTTTCACAGAGACAGGATGGGCATCCAAAGGTCTCCATAGGGCAGAACACTCCTTTTCCGTCTGCAGGATGGGCACATCAGGCCATATTGGTAGTAGACAAGTATGGTCAGTGTGACAGGCTCCTGAGGCCAAGCTGCACCTTACTTTTCTCCCCACTTTACACCAACTATGGCATGTTGGGACCCTCAGGGGACCCTGAGAGTCAACAGCAGCTGAGTCCCCTGGTAGTGTCCCTTGTGTGGGATATTGCAGGGTCTGATTGGATCCCCTGCCTCCAGCCCTGCTCTCTCCAATCCATCCTCCACACAGCTGCCAAACTGATTTTCCTGTCCTCAGGAAGTTTCACTGGCCCCGGTCCTCGTCTGCTGTTACAAAAAAATACAAACTCCTTTCTTTGGCACTCAATGCCCATCAGACTCTGGCTACACAACCTGTCTTTCCAAACTCATTGCACATTACTCCCTATCACTCATTCTATATTTCAGCCAGCTACTGCTCCTAGAACATGAGGCCCCATCTCCCACCTCCAGGTCCTTGCACAAGCAAGGAATGTTCTTGATTTCAGGAATGTTCTACCTCCCTATCTAGTTTTCTTTAGGGTTCTGCTCAGTGACACCTCCATCAAGAGACCTCTTTGTTAATGTCCTCCTCCTGCCCACATCAATATGTATTATATATTCTAGATATATTTGTATGGACATACATGCACATACTTTTATATCAACATATAGACGTACTCTTTGTGTACTACATGCAAAGCCAGGAAGACCAGGGTTCAAGTCCTATCCTAAGCACATAGTGGCTAAGTAGTTTTGGGCAAGTCACTTGGCCTCAGTACCTGAGACACTCCCTTAGATTGTAAGTTGTAGAGAAAGTGGCAACTTTCCCTGGTAGAGGGAGACTGCTCACCAGAGCCTTTCCTATGCCAATGAATGCAGACATCCCATGCAGTCCAGATTGACTTGTGTGCAGTGGGCATGTTCTATCCCCCAATGAAGTGGCAACTCCTTCATGAACAGAGCCCTTTGGAACTCTCCCTTTAGTGTTTTAGCCAGGCCCTAGAAGCATCTGGCACAGCCTAGGCACTTAATAAATACTGGCCAGTCGATGGGCTGGCAGAGATCTCTCTGGCCTGTTTCCTTATCTGCCAGATGAGAACACTGGCACCTGATAATCTGCAGGGCCTTTCTGGCACAGGCATTCTCACTACCGGAGTGTCTGGCCCTGTAATAGATGCCTGCAGTCCTCTTCCTGCACTATGTTTTAAGAGCCCTTCTCCTGTTCTTCAGAAGAAGATCTCTTAAAACCTCTGACTGGGGACAACTTCCTACTTCTGTTGCCCATCCTCTGAAACCACTGAGAAATCAGCTCCAGGTTAGTCACCATATGACTGTCATGGGGTCTCTGATGAAATCCTGACCCATTCCATTATCAGCACCTTGGACTTTTCCTCAGCACTGTTCTCCCCAGCCCCCTTCCCAGCTTCCAACTCTAGGAAGCAACCTCTATAGACACTTGACTGCACAGTAACCCCAGGTTGGAGCAAGAAAGAGTTCAGGGAACTATAGGGACAAGGATAGTCCTACGTCCAGGTGAGCCTCCCCTGGGTACCTCCACACTCAAGTCAAATCTAAACTGTCTTCCAAGTTGCTAGGAAAAGTAGTAGGGAAAAAAAAATGCTGTGGGGCCACTTAGAAACACAGGAAGCCCCACCCATCCCAGGCTCTGGAGGGAAAGTGCTTCGCCCTCCCGGTTTCTTTGTCCAGGTCCAGGCTTCTACGCCCCTGGGTCTGACGCTCTCTGTCCTGCCGGGTTCCCCAAGAAGCTGTCTGGCATTCAAGGGGCCCTGGTCTTGTTCCCGTTTCCCTGGCCCGGACATTGGAAGTTGGATGTAGCTGGCACCTATCTCACCCAGCGTCTGAAGCAGTCCCAGTGTGGGGGAGAACCAGATGTCCCAGGGGCCTGCCTCGGGACGCTGCCCTGCCTGCGCCGTGCCAGGTACCTGCCTCGCTTCCGGGGAAAAAAGCTCAGGATCCGACCCCATTCCCGTGCTCCAGCCCCGCCCGAGTTCCCAGCCGTCGTCCAGTCAACAGTTCCTGTCCCGGACCTAGTACCTGGCAGATTCGGGAATTTTCCCAGGAGGAGCACCAATTGTAGACCGGCTGAGTACAGACAGGTTTTGTGGATTGCAATTTTCGGTGGAGCTGGGAGTGACTGCCACTTCCCACCTGACAGGGCACTCCGGGTACCAGGAGCAAGAGTAGGAGCAGAGATGCCAGAGGAACCCAAGCCATCCTGCCTAGGTTGGTGGAGTTGGTGGAGCGGAGAGTTGAGTGTAGATGAGCTGGTTGTACAGTGAGGCTCAGTCCCAACTTTTAACCTTGCCCTGCAGGATCTGGCCAGCCCTCCTTGTCCCCGCCCCTGTTCCCGCCTCCCCCAGCTGCCCTGGCTGGGGGTAAGGGGGGAAAGAGCGAGTTACCTATGGACCCTACAGATCTCTCCACCTATCCACAGCAGTCAGCACAGCTCCAGTACTGTCTCGAAAATGGGGAGAGGTGGACTAGGACCAAGAGGTGGACTAGGACTTTTTAAAGTTATCTTTCATCCTGTGATTCTTTGAGCCTCAAAGTTTCCTCATCTGAAAACAAGGGGTGTGGAATAAAGGTATTTGATCTTTAAAGAACAACCTTCTCCCTCAATTAGGGAAATCCTGTCCCAGGGTCTTTCCAAAAGGACACCTTGGGAAGACTTCTCTGAACAAAGTGAAGTGAGCAGAACCAGGAGAACGCAGAAACTGCAACATTGTAACCATGACCAACTCGGAAAGACTTAGCTACCCTGAGAAGACAATGTCCACAACAATTTCAAAGAAATCATCTTGAGAAAAAAGCTATCCACTTCCAGAGAGAGCTAATAAACCTGACTGTGGGTTAAAGCGTGGGGTTGCTGTTGGGAGGGTTTTTTAATCACTTTCTTTCCTTCTTTTGCTTTTTCTTTTT
>JAQQSK010016426.1:0-10446 GCA_028658325.1 Potorous gilbertii | reverse complement strand
CCCCCCCCCCCCCAATTCCCTGCTTAACCCCTTACCCCCTACTTTCCTATAAGGTAAGATAGATTTTCATACCAAATTGAGTGCGCATGTTATTCTCCACTTAAGCCAAATCTGATGAGAGTAAGGCTAACTCTTTCCCTTTCACCTCCCCACCCCTTCCTCTCCACTGAAAAAGCTTTTTTTTATCTCTTTTATGTGAGAGATAATTTACCCCATTCTATATCTCCCTTTCTCCTCCCAATAATATAAATATATTACTCTCATCCCTTAATTTTTTTATGTATCATCCCTTTATATTCAACTCACTTTGTGCCCTCTGTCTACATATACTCTCTCCAACCATCCTTATACTGAGAAAAGTCTCAAGAGTTACAAATACTATCTTTCCATGTAGGAATGTAAACATTTCAGCTTTAGTAAGGCACTTATGATTTCTCTTTCCTGTTTACCTTTTCATGCTTCTCTTAATTCTTGTGTTTAAAAGTCAAATTTTCTGGTCTTTTCATCAAGAATGCTTTAAAGTTCTCTGTTTCATTTAATGGCCAATTTTTCCCCTGAAGTATTCTACTCAGTTTTGCTGGGTAGGTGATTCTTGGTTTTAATCCTAGCTCTTTTGATCTCTGGAATGTCATAGTCCAGGCCCTCCAATCCCTTAAAGTAGAAGCTTCTGGATCTTATGTTATCCTGATTGAGTTTCCACAATACTTGAATTGTTTCTTTCTGGCTGCTTGCAATGTTTTCTCCTTGACCTGGGAATTCTGGATTTTGGCTACAATATTCCTAGGAGTTTTCCTTTGAGGATCTCTTTGAGGAGGCAATTGGTGGATTCTTTCAGTATCTATTTTTACCCTCTGGTTCTAGTATATCAGGACAGTTTTCCTTGATAATTTCTTGAAAGATGATGTCTAGGCTTTTTTTTTTTTTTTTATCATGGCTTCCAGGTAGTCCAGTAACTTTTAAAGTTTCTCTTCTGGATCTGTCTTCCAGGTCAATTGGTTTTTTCAATGAGATATTTCACATTGTTATTTTTTCATTCCTTTGTTTTGTAATTTCTTGATTTTTCATAAAGTCATTAGCTTCTATCTGTTTCATTCTAATCTTTAAAGAACTATTTTCCTCAGTGAGCTTTTGGACCTCCTTTTCCATCTGGCCAGTTCTGTTTTTTAGGGCATTCTTCTCATTGGCTTTTTGGATTGCTTGCCATTTGGGTTAGTTTATTTTTTAAGATATTATTTTCTTCAGTATTTTGGGGGGATTCCCTTTAGCAAGCAATTGACTTGTTTTTTGTGATTTTCTTGCACCACTCATTTCCTCTTCCCAGTTTTTCCTCTACTTCTCTTATTTGATTTTCAAAATCCTTTTTGAGCTCTTCCATGAGCCTGAGACCAATTCATAATTTTCTTGGAGGCTTTGGATGTGGGAGCTTTGACTTTGTTATCTTTTTCTGTTGTATACTTTGGTCTTCCTTGTTACCAAAGTAAGATTCTATAGTCTTGATCCTTTTTCCGGTTTTTGCTCATTTACTTAGCCATTTACTTGACTTTTGAGTTTTTTGTTCAGGTAGTTCTATGCTTCCAAGTGGTGGTGATTGGAGGGGAGTGTACTGTCAGCCACTGGATCCCCCACAATCCGTGGGCCTAGAGCTCCAGAAACAGCAGCTGCTGCAGGCTCCTCTGCCCTCTCCACCACCTGGGATTGTGGCCCAACCACTCTACTTTCTCACACAGATCCAACAGGTTTTTTCCACTGACTTTCCAATTTGGCCTCAGTGTTTTGGGTCGTGACGTCTGGAAAACCACCACAGGTACCAGAGATTCAGTTCTGCTTAGGCCTGCTCAGGTACTGTCTGTGCTGGTGTGGCCCATGCTGGGCTGTGCTCTGCTCCTGGCGTGGCATAATAGACACTTCCTTTAGACCTTCCAGGATGTCTTGGGCTGGAGATTTGCTTCACTCCATCATTCTGTGGTTTCTTCCCACAGATCTTTCCCCAGTCCGATCCATTCTCCTGTTACTAAAATGATTTTCCTAAAGCTTTGGTTGATTATGTCATCCCCTTACTCAGTAAACCATAGTGGTTTCCTGTGACCTCCAGAAGCAAATACAAAATGATCTTTGTGGTATGCAAAGCCCTTCATTATCTAGCCCCCTCCTGCCTTTCCAGTCTTACATCTTATTCCCTGACACATCCATCCCCTTGGGTCCAGTGACACTGGCCTCCTGGTTTTCCACAACCAAGACATTTTGTCTTTTTATATCTTACTCCTCAACATGTATTCTCGTCCAGTGACACTGGCTGGAACAGCTAGGAACAAGACATTCAATTTCTTGGCTTTGGACATTCTCTCTCACTGTCTTCCATTCCTGGAATGCTCTCCTTCCTTGCCTCTGCCGACTGACTTCCCTGGTTTCTTTTAAGTTACAGCTAAAGTTCCACAAAATATAGACATAGGCTTTCTCTGTAGTTTAAAAACCTCTAGTGTTTCTCATTTCTTATTCCTGGGTGAAATATGAAGTGTGAAATTCACACCATTTGTGTATAAGAACTTACTCTGAAACTGACAATAAAAAGGGATCTAGATGTTGTATCTTTTTGAGCAGAAAGAAACTAATTTTTGGGTGGCAACTCTGTATACTTTAAAAAGTTATTTTTAAAAGGTAACATTTAATTATAGGCTTAAAGATGTTGTCAAAACAGATTTATTAATTGGCTAAGCAGGCTAATTTAGGTATAGTGAGACCTCAAAGATGGGTGGGACTGACCAATTTCTACATTTTTTTTGAACTTTTTCATCTCACTAAGCTTTTTTTTCTCGCCCCATTACCAGGATGCATTATAAACTTTTGGTGTAGGTACAGATCCATGTTGTTAATTTGTTACTTCACCTTAAGTATTTTGAGTGGTCTTGCCTAAAGATTGCAATCTCATAGGATTTTTTCCCTGCCTAAATTCTGTGATTTGACCACTGCATTTTATAGTAATTATTGACACCTTTTACATAGTATATTTTATAGTTGTATCAGATATTTTAATGGAGTTTATTTGATTTTTTTCTTTTCAGTTTCAGGAAGGCATTATGTATTATACATATGAATCTTACCTTATTTACCTAAATATTTTCCTTTATTTTTCCCTAAGGGAGTTCCGAAACGACTTTTTAGAACTGCTCAGAAGACGATTTGGTAGGTAACTTATGTTAGTCAAGTTACCTTCTCATTATAATTTCATAATCTTCTCCACATCTAACAGCTCTGTGTTTTTTGTTTTTAGGCACAAAGAGAGTTCACAACAACATTGTATACAATGAGTATATCAGCCATCGAGAGCATATCCATATGAATGCTACCCAATGGGAAACACTAACTGATTTTACCAAATGGTTAGGGAGAGAAGGTAACTTTTAAAGAGTAAGAAGTATAATTGTTACATGTCTTCCTTAGAAAGGACAACTGGCATAATTGACTAGCTTATTTATGAAATTAGTAGGTGAATCAGGCAACAGAACAACTGAGGCACATTTTCAAGGAGAAAGTTGGACTATAATAGAGCACAAAATTTTCTGTTGAATGCTCTTGAAAGGGCATTTTTTTTCTTTAAACCACTCAGTATTTGTTACCACTGTTATGTCTAATTCTTTTCTTCTTGTTCAGGTGTCTTCATTCTTATCCCACCTACATAGGTTTTGTATTTGCTTTCTCCTTCTTACTTTTATCTTTGAAGGATCAGATACTGGGGTGGGGAACCTGTAAGCCTCGAGGATCACATGGCCTTCTAAGTCCTTAGGTGCAGCCTTTTGACTGAGGCCAAGTTTTACAGACCAGTCCTTTTATTAAGAAGATTTGTTCTGTAAAGTTTGGATTCAGTCAAAGGCTGTGCTTAAGGACCTAGAGGGCCACATGTGACCTTGAGGCCTCAGATTCCACTCCCTTGAATTAGAATGTGATTTTCTTCCAACTAGTGACTGTCTTAATTCTGTATTAGCACAGTGCTTTTACTGAGGGTTTCATAAATGTTTCATTTATTTACCAGTTGGGGCAAGATTAAAAGGGAAGAAATCTCATGTTTTTTTAGTCATGGACTCATAGAGTATTAGTGCTGGAAGGGACCTAAGATAGAGCATCCGGTTTTTATTGTACTGATCTAAAAACTGAGACCCAGGCAGTTGAAATCAGTTACTTTTCTAATGTCACATAGCTAGTTGATTCCAGAGCCAAGATCAGAACCTAGGATTTTCGAACGTGGTTCAATGTTCATTCTGTGTCTCACCATTTTCCACTTAAGTGAGTAACTACTTAAAGAACATTTCCCCCAGTATCTAGTCCATTATATTCACTGATCTTCTGCTGGATATGGTCCTGTAAGTAAGCTTGTGATCATAGGAGTGATAAAAAGTTAACTTTGAATTGGTGATTTACTTAGACTGTTCTGACCTTTACTGTCGGCTGACCTTACTTACCAGTCAGGATACAGTACTTGTAAAGTACTTAGTACAGTGCCTGGGTTATGGTAGCTACCATACAAATGCTTATTCTCTTCCTTTTCCTTCTCTGCCTTCTCCATTCTACTGTCCCCCAACTCCCCTCTCCCCAACTTTTCACACCTTGAAAATTATAAAACATTTTTGTTAAATCTTAACACTATTGTAGCTTTCTTTAGAATGGCATGTAGTGGACAGAGCTCTGAACCTGGAATGACTTGTAAAGAAAGTGCTTTGTAAGTGGTAAAATACTATATAAATATAGGTCGTTGTCATTATTAATTCAGTATTTCAAGGATCTCTGATGTCAGTTTTTGGATTCTTCCTTTAATGAGACACCTCTCAGCCTCTCCCAGCTTTAGTCAACAATGATTTCTTGAGTCACTATAGCTAAAAAGTTTATAACTCACTGGCCAACCCCCTGGAATGAGCTTCTCTGAAGTTAGGGAGGCCTCTCTTTGGGAGACTGACAAAATTCTTATGCAGAGAGTAGAGTGTTGGACTTACCAGAAGTTGTTCCTCAATAACCTAGCTTTTAGAGAATTCACAGTTATTTCTATGCCACAGTGAGGTGTCAGTTGAATTTTGTATGATTATCATTTTTATATTATATATTAATGTTATAGATTAATTATAAATATATATTCCATGTCCTACCTCTTAACTTAAGTGAGTACATATTACAGCAATTCTCCATTAGGCTGCATCTTCTTCAATAGCAGATTTTTTTTTCATATTTTCATATTTGCATTTCCGCTGTCTAACATAATACCCTACATTAGGCATTTTATTAAATGTTTGAATTGAATTGCTAATCAGCTTTCATCTCCATTTATATTTTAATTTGATGGCAAAGTTTGATTATATATTTGTGGATTTATTTTTTTAAGGTTTATGCAAAGTGGATGAGACACCCAAAGGTTGGTATATTCAGTACATCGATAGAGATCCAGAAACTATCCGTCGACAACAAGAACAGGAGAAAAAAAAGAAGCAGGACCTTGATGATGAAGAAAAAACTGCCAAATTTATTGAAGAACAAGTAAGAAGAGGTCTAGAAGGAAAAGAACAGGTAAGAAAATACTTTTCTCAAAATACTCTTCCCATTTGCTTTTGATAATGCTGCTAGAAAACTTCCTTTGTAAATTTATATTTGAATAAATTAATTTTCATACATTAAAATGTCATAACAACTTTCACTCATTCCAGGTCTCTATTAGGATTCTTTGTTCATTCATTCCTATTTACTTTTCTCCATATGGATCTAGTTATTTCTGCTTTTTAGCTTTGCATTACTTCATAAAAGGCTTTTCTGAATTACTTTATATTCTTTATGCTTATCTATTTTAATTATGTTATAGTATTCTGATACATTAATGTAACAGTTTATGGGATTATCCCTTTTTGTTGGATATTTGGGTTGCTTCCAGTATTTTGTAATTAGAAATAATGCTCTCCCTCCTCTTCATGGCTTCTCTTGAGCTAAAAGCAGTTAGTTTCCCTACTTTGCCTAGCATAAAGCCTCTAGAGAATCCCCTTTGCTCCACCTTCATCCCACTAGCGGTGAGGAAACACCCTGTTCCTTCACTTTTTCCCCCACCCCCTAAAAAACCCCTCACCTCACAGAACTTGACTTCTCTCCCCTTTCATGGGGACCACAATAGGTTACTGATTCTGCTCCCACCCCTGAGCCTCATCCAAGCCTCCCACTTGAAGCACTACTCTGGAACCTCCTCTCACGCTGAGCCCTCATTTGCTAAAGACTGTTTCTTCTAGAACTCCCATATTCAAACTCAAAAAAGACTTCTCTTGAGGGCTGTTTCATTGCTTATTTATAGGGCGAATTCTATCTTATGTAGCAAAGACCTTCCAGTCACCTTATTAGCAGTAGTTATTATTCCAATCACTCTTTATCAAGCTAAACATCTCTGCTGTCTGTAAGTGATCTTTCTGTGACCTGACAGGGTTGACTTTGGAGGTCCCTTCTAGCTCCACTTCTGTGATCCTAAATCCTTTGCTGTCTTCCTTTCCTGCTTTTGGACAATTTTTAAAGCTGTGTTACTTGTCTGCAGCTACGGGCATAAATAGTTTCTCTGGATGGTTGTCCCAGAGACCAGATGCAACTGAACAAAAGACTGAATCAGACTCATTGGCTCATGTCTATTTCTAGTTAAAACATTAGGTGAGAAAAACTCAGACTCCTTTAGATATTATACAGTAACTTCTTTTGAAACTTCAGTCTTTTATGTAGAAAAGTTATTTTTTTTTAATGATTGGGAATCTATAATTTCCGAAGGTAATTATTGTTTTATTGTATCTTTTAAGAATCTTACTTTAGGGTTGAGTCTTAAACTTAATTAGCCACATTGGGATTTTGTTAAGGTATATTTCATTGATGTGTAGGGAACTTGATGAGGAAAACTCCTTCAACCTCTGTAGATCAACAACTGTTGAGCAGTTTTTTTAGTCATAGAGAGTTGCCTGAGGCATTGAGGGATTAGGTGACTTGCACTGGATCATGTAACCTCTGTGTTTCAGAGATAGGACTTGTACCAAGATTTTCTTAAGTCTTAGGTGTCAGTAGGCATTCATAGCTTCACAAAACTTAGGTGGAAGTTAGTTTTTTTACAAAAGAAATGAACATGTATGTGGAACCCAAAGAGTTCACAATCCCTATAGAAGTTTGCATATTTAGGACAGCAAGACAAAGGAAGAGGAAACACAAATCTCCACCTAAAGGAGTTTGGTGTGAGAGGAGGAAAAGTGCAGAAGGACCAAACCCCTCCTCTGGGGAAGGAGCAAGGCAAAGACGAAAGCTGCTTTCTTTTCCCTTGGGAACTGCTAGACAATGAAGATAGGAGAGTCTGCTTATCTGCAAGGGACCCAGTTGCAGGGACAGGTTTTTCCAGCCTGGCATAGACTGACCTGGTACCTACCATGACTCCTAAGAAACATAGAGTCCGGTTTGGGATGCGGACAGCAAATTATATCAATTCGGGGGTAGGGTGGATGTCCTTGACATATTCAGGATCTCCTGCATGCTCTGGTTCCAGTATTACTGGAAAATAGGGCAATTCAGAAAGATAAATTGAGGGGAACCTTTAACATGAGTCTCTCTACCATGCCACACCTTCTCGGATATTGAAATAAAGAGCTGATTTGAGGCATTTTCATATTCTGAATAAACCAAATGGTGAACCTAAAATCTTGGAATTCTTAACTTTCCTTTCCAGGAATGTCCAGTTTTCACTGAATTAAGCAGAGAAAATGATGAAGAGAAAGGTAAGGGTATTTTTTTTTAAACATAGATGCTTTCAATTCCTGTTGAATGAGTTAGTAGAAGCATTTTAGTTCTTAATTTTTAAAATTTCTACCTGAATATTTTTAATTTCTTGATATGTTTGAAATTTATTTTAAAAAACCTTTTATTGTCACCTTCTCAAAACATATTTTGATTTTCTTTTTTCTTTTCTTTTTTTCGGGGGTGGGGGTGTTTCTAGTTGCATTCAATTTGAATAAAGGAGCAAGTACTTCAGGAACTTCTTCCAAATCAAGGTGAGTAACATTTACAATTATTTAATTAAGAATGTGGAAAGTTTTTGTGAAATATATCTAGCGGAGAAAGTTCTTATTCTTTAATAATTTACATTGTACTTGATAATTGAAAAAGCGCTTTATCTACATTGTCTCATTTGGCCTTTCCAGCAGCTCTGTAAGTGGAAATATATTTTGTGAATCATCTTAACTCTAATCTGGCTTAGCATGTTTTTTCTTCTTTTATAACTGGGACTTAAAGTTTTTCATCTTTAAAATTAGAAAATTGAATTAGATGACCCCTTGTCCTTTCTGGCTCTATAAATCTGATTATGGCTTGTTTGGCACTTGCTTGTATAAGATAGTATCTTTTCAGAAAAAGATATTTTGCTACTTTGTTGTACTTTTTTTCTTAACTTTCAGGGCAATGGTCTATCTAGTTCAATTTTAATGATTTATATTGTTAAATCATGAAGGCTATGCAATTTTCTCATTTCAGTGCTATGTAATATGAATTAATATCATTAACTGAGGTAAATACAGTTCCATTAAAATGGGTAATGTTTACAATTTTCATTGAAATTTTACATTTCTATATTTGATTTCGATTCTATTTACTAGTTTTTGTTAGATTTTTAGAATCTTGAGCTTCCTTAAATTCTGAGCTGTGGTCTTATTCCCTGTATGATAGAATACCCTAGTTGTTTGTGTCCTCTGTCTTTTGAAATAAGTTTTTAAAATTTGTCTGTTTATATGTTGAATCACCCATAAGAAAGTGATTCCTTGAGGATAAGAATAGTCGTCATTTTTGCTTCTGTAGTTCTATTGGGCAGTTTCATTTCTGGTTTGTTGTGAGTGTTCAAGGCTTTTATTTCTTTCTCAAATCAAGGGTTGCTGGGAGCCCGATGCATTTTAAATTAATCTCTTCTTGAACTGTTTTCCAGGATGGTTGTTTTTGATATAATGTATCCTATATTTTCAGTGTTTTGATTTTATTCTTATGTATTTTCCTGACTCATGAAATCAATTGATTCTCTTTTCCTATTCTACTTTTGGGGAGTCTGTTATTTGGGTAAAGTTTACCACTTTCTCTTTTGTTACTTATTCTCTTTCTAGTTCTTTCCTAAATGGTTTTTATTTCTTCTTTTATCTCTTGCTTCATTTCTTCTGGTATTCCTATCATTGTTGTAGAAAATCCATGTTCTCTTTTTGAGTCTTTGCTTGACATTATGATAGCATTATTCTGGGTTGGATTTGGGGCATCTCTAGATCTGTGATGAGATCTTTATCCTGGTTAGTGTGTTCTGTGATTTACACATCTCTTCAGCTTTAGTTCCTGAACTCGGCCTTTGTGCCAGGGCCAGGGGCTGCCCTCTACTATACTTTTTTGGTTGGGTATTCTTACCCTTGTTCTTGACTTGAGTTTCCTGGGTTTTTGTGCTGATTTCTGTCTCCAGGAGAGTATCTACGGTTGGAAAGCTGGGTTTTAGACCTTTCTTGGGTCTGAGGTTCAGTGTGCCCTGTATAGTGTCTCAGGGCAGAGCACTATGGAACATGGAGTTCTAGGATTTCCTAGTCCTAGGAGCTGATGCATCCAAATTGATTACTGCTGTTCCAGGTGGCTTCTAGTTTATTTTGTGGATTTCTGATCGCTCTTAGGCTTTCTCATGGTAACTCTTCACTTTTGCTTCTTCCACATACACAGCCTTCTAGTCTACCCCATGTCTTTAGCCTGACTTTGGTCACCGAGAGACTTATTTTCTTTATCCATGCTGGCACTAACTTTTGGGGGGCCTCTCTTTGCTTTGTCTTCTGGCTGATTGTTTTTTATGCCATTCTAGAACGAATAAAATGAAAAACTGTAGTTTCTCGTTTGATTTCTTGATCATTATTTGGTTCAGTACTGTTGGGTTTTTTTGTTTTTGTTTTTTCTGCTGTGTATGGGAGCTGTGTTACCTTTTTCTCGTCAAGCCAGGAATCTATTAATGGCTTGATGTGAACTTGGAAGGAGGACCCCTGCTAAGGAGTTATATTCTTTGGTGTGGGGTACTTAACATTTTTATCAAAGACTTGGATAGGTATAGGTAGTACACTTCTCAGAGTTCTTTTTTTTTTTTTTTAATAAATTTATTTATTTAACTTTTTACATTCATTTTCACAAGATTTTGGGTTCCAAAATTTTCTCCCCATTTGTCCCCTCCCCCCTCCCCAATACACTGAACGTTCTAATTACCCATATCACTAATCAGCCCTCTCTTCTTTCATCCCTCCCTTCCCTTACCCCTAGGGCCAGATAACTTTGTAGCAAGAACAATATTCAACAGATGTTCCTAAAACTTTGAGTTCCAACTTCTCCCCATCCCTCCCTCCCCACCCATTCCCTTTGGGAGGGCAGGCAATTCAATATAGGCCATATCTGTGTAGTTTTGCAAGTGAC
>JAQQSK010016425.1:0-10446 GCA_028658325.1 Potorous gilbertii | reverse complement strand
GAGCTTTTGAAACTTCTCCTCCATTTGGCTAATTCTGCTTTTTAAAACCTCCTTTTCCTTGTTTGCTTTTTGGACCTCTTTTTCCAATTGAGTTAGCCTCTTTTTAAAGCTGCTATTTTCCTCAGTGTTTTTTTGGTTCTCCTTTAGTAAATTGCTAACTTGTTTTTTGAGGTCTTCCATTTCCTGAGCCAAGTTTAAGTCCCCTTTGGGGGGAGGGCCTTTGACTACCTCTGACAGTATGCCTTGTTCTTCCTCATCTGAAGGGATGGGAGGAGACACCTGTTCCCCAAGAAAATAACCTTCTATGGTCTTATTTTTTTTCCCCTTTCTGGACATTTTCCCAGCCAGTTACTTGACTTCTGAGTTTCCTCTCCATACTCACCTCTCTTCCATACTCGCCCAGCTAACAGTTAGGGGCTGAGATTCAAATGCTGCTTCCTAGTCTCAGTGGGGGCAGGGCTGCTATTCAGTGTGAGATTAAGTTCAGCTGCTCGGGTGGGGTCAGGGTTGCCACACAAGGCTCAGTTCCCTCATGGGGTTTACGAGGAGACCTTCAACAATGGATCTGAGCTCCTGCCAGCTGTGGGAGCCCTTGTCTGCTGCTGCCTCCTTTGCTACCTCCTGAGGAGGCCTGAGTCATAGGGACACCAAACTCCCCTCTCGGCCAGCCAAAAAGACTCTCCCACTGACCTTTGGAGTCTGTGGGTGGAGGGACCTTCACGGCCACTGGAGATTCCATCCCTGAAGCCTGCTTGGATCTGCTCCCCTCGGTGCTTTGCTTCCAAGGCAGAACTGGGCTCTGCTCCGGGTCTGGTGCGCGACAGATCTTTGGTGTCAGTTTTTCAGGTCTCTCTGGAACAGAAATATCCTCCACTCTGTTGTTCTGTGGCTTCTGCTGCTCCAAAATTTGTTGGGAGTTCTTCTTTACAGGTATTTTATGGGCTGTGGGTTAGGAGCTAGCATTTCTACTCCGCTATCTTGGCTCCTCCCCGATATCTTTTACAAAAGTGCACAAGAAGTAATCACAGAAACTGCCTAGTCCAACCCTTCATTTCATAGATGTGTAAACTGAGGCACAGGTCACTTAAATAACATGTCCAAGATCACAAATGCAGGAATTAGAGGTGAGATTTGAATTCAGGTTCCCTGTATCCCAAGCTAGCAGCCTGACATCATCATTTACCCAAAGAAAGTGATTGACCTTAAGCCTCTAGATGAACTATTAGAGAGAAACATGAGTTTGGAGTAAGGAAGACCTGAATCTAAAAAAAAAAAATCAGTCCTCAACCACTTACTTAACTATTCTCATCCTAGGCAAATCACTTAACCTGTCAACTCAGCTTTCTCAGCTATAAAATAGGGACAATAATAGTCCATCTCAGGACGGTGTGAGGACCACAGGAGATAATACTTGCAAAGTGCTTAGCAGCGTGTTTGGCATATGATAAGTACTTATTTCCTTCCTGAACAAATTTATTTTTTCCTGTAGTTTTGTGACCCTACCACTGATGATATTATAGGCCAATGGCTTTAATCAACAACTCACTTTATTTGACCTTTCAGAACTTCAGAATTCAGAGAAGTTCCTGGATGATTATATCTGTTTGGGGTCTTTCCTAGAGGAGGAGACCATTCTGCTAATGTATTTCACCAAGTGGATAAAGCATTAGCCCAGCATACCCATAAGTGAATGTCATTTTTCACAGTAAAATCTGAACTGTGCACATACCTTTCAGCTGGGCCGCTGCAAGTCCTGTTTGCTTCACTCAGTCACTTCCCAATAAGCAGTTGGATTAAGGGGATTATCTCCCTAAAATAACAATTTAAACCCTTGCCACTTGAGCTCCTTTCTCTCTGAGTTCTGTTGCTCCTTCCTTAAGCTCAGGAGAATGAGGCAGGGAGATGGATACTTGGTACCTAGTGGGCTTTGGGTTGATTTCCATTTACACAAGCAAAAAAAAAATCACCTGAATTATGTCTGGAGAGCTCCAGAGAACCTTCATCTATAGTTGTCATCTTCACTTGAGAAAGTCAGTTTCCAGATACATAAGGGAGTAGTCATCAGGAGATCAACAATCTTTGAAGGAAGACCAAGAGGGATTTGTGCATGCTTTGGTGATTCTCAAATAAAAGAGGCCAAGAGTGCCATGGATATCTTGGTTAAGTGAGCAACGATTTGAAACTAGTAATATTTGTTTTTCTTCCCAAAGATGAGTGAACCCCATACTTATCAGAGAAGAAGCGCCTAAAATAATGAGATTTGTCATTTGTCAAAAGTCTTAAAGGTTTGCAATGTGCATAATGCTATCATTTGAGTGAAATGTGGATGTACTACAGTAGTTTCTATAGCCCTTTTAAGGATAAGAAATTGAGGCTCAAAGAGGTGACATGACTGGTTTAGGTTAACAGAAAGCAAATGTGGATAGAGGGGCAGAAGATGAAAAGGAATAAAAAAGAAATTTACAGGATGTAGCGGGCTCTTGACCTTTTCAAGCTAAGGTCTTTAACAGGTATCAGTTTGAGTGAAGCAAGGTCTATTCAGTGATTAAAGCTTAAAGAAAATGAGACAGCATCTTTAAAAAAAAATAGATCTGGGAAGGGAAGACCTTCAGGGTTTCTGACCAAAACAGAAACAATTGTTATTTACATTCTTTCTGAGCCAATCAGGGCCCAATGACCAACTAGGGCTTGGTCTGGGACCAGAGTGATTTGGGATTAAGATTTCTCTTTAGCAGAAAAAAAAACCAAAGCAAAAATAATCTTAATTATCAAACAACCTTAATCACTGAATGGGTTCCTCCTTTGTCAAACTGAGACCTGTTAAAGATCTTAGCTTGAAAAGATTAAGGACTCCTACCACATCCTGGAACTTCTCCAGTTATTCTGATCCATATCTTGCCACTGGACCCAGATGGTTCAGGAGGACAAGGTGAGGTTCATGACTTGGCACAGCTCTTGCTCACTTAAGTCCAATTCACTTGCATGTCATGGCATCACCTCCATGATATCATAGTCCTCTTTGGGAAGGAAGGACAAAAGGCAGCCTCTGTGAGTAGCAGTTCACTAGGAGCCAAGCTCCCAATTCAGCAACATGGCTTTCTTTCTTTCTTTCTGAAAGTGTGAACTAAACAGAAAAGCACCATAGGACCATGGTCTTTTGGCTTTATGCTGGCTTTTAGAAAGGGACAGACTTCATCTTGACCGAAAGAACAAGAACTTCAAAATATCCTCTCCCTATATATCTAGGATATACTTTTCCATGAAGAAAGAAGAGTGGGTACATACATGGAGTACTTTGGCAATGGGGCACATACTTAGGGAATACAGCTGACAAATTTAACTTATACCCCTGAAACTAAAGGAAACTGGGGCCCTTTGCCTTCTCATGCTTCTCCCATATTTCCCCTCCCTACTCCAGGCACAAAGTATCTGTTTGCTTAGTTGGGCTCTCCTGGTCTACCCCCTCTCTTAAGCTCAACCCCTACTTGTTAGGATTAATTGTCTATTGAATCTGTACTTGACTTTCTTTCCACTCAGAAGTCATGCTCTTTGGATCTGCTTCTACTGAAACTTTCTCTATAGAGCTGGCAAACTGGCTCTGTAAAGGCCATCTACACATCGCAAATCATCAGCCAACCAATGAAAATCTATCTTTTTAATGCCATCAATCTTGTATGAAGATTTCTTCAAACCTAATAAGGGCCCAACAAAGTGTATAAACCCTTATTTATACTTTTAAAACCTGAACACTTTATTTTCTCTTTCCTCTTTCCCTTATGTGATTACATTAGTCATCTTAGAGGGACAGAATAAATTGATCAGGGGCATCTTTTCTCCGATTATACCCAAAAAGATCAATTGAAGGGATATGGAAATATTTAGCCTGAATACAAGAATAATTAAGGCAGACTTGTTAACTGTCTTCACACATTTAATGAGAGGAGGTATTAGACTTGTTTTATTGGCTCAATGGACTATACGTTGAAAATGAGCCAACAAAGTGATAGTGATTTTCAGAAAGTAAATTTGATCCTTAGAAAAAATCCTAACCTATGATTTCATTTAGAGAAAGGGAATTCCCCAAGGGGAAACTACCTGTATTGGTACAAAGCAGTAATTCATCCCCAGCTTATAGTCTAAGAGAATTCCCTGGGTCACTGAAAGGTGAAGTGAATTGTCCCTGGTCACACAGTTGGCATCTGCCAAGGGGAGAACTAGAATCCAGAAATTCTTGACTCTAAGAACCACATCTTTCCTTTAGACTATGCTGCTCCTCAAATTTAACCGCATGCTTCCTCGATAGTAGCCTAATATTCAGAAAGAAGGAGGGGATAATCTAGTTGTAATCTGAATTATTCAGACCATTTCTAGAACATTGCATTTAGTGCTGAATGCTACAATCTGAGAGGAAGAAGAAATGGAATTGACAAATTGAAGCATATCCAGAGGAAAGTGACTAGAATGGCAAGGAGATCGGAGTCCCCCATTATGTCTCAGAAAAATCTTTATCCTGGAAGATGATTTTAGCCTTGGAATTGCCATCTAGGAGTACCTTCATCCTCTGTGGTAGCTTCCTCAGTTTGGATAGTTCCTTTTAGAAACTCTATTTAAGAAGGGTACATTGGCCAGCCGTCTTTTTGTTTCTGACCAGGCTGCTTGGGTACTTTCACCTCCCCACTTTTCACTTTTTTTTTGTGTTGTCTCCCATCATTAGAATGGAAGGTCCTTGAGGGCAACAACTGACTTTCTTTTGGCTTGTCTTTGAAGACTCAGTGCCTTGGACATAATAATCTCTCCATAATGCTTGTTGACTGTTCTATGAGGAAGAGTTGAAGAAACTATGATTGCTAGGGAGAGCATTGCTAGGGAGACTGTTGCTGATGGGGGTGAGGAAGGATGAAGTAGAGACCCTGGCACACTTGTTGGGGAGGATAACATTGGGTAGAGAAGTACAAGTAAGACCAAGCAAGATGTCATTAAGGTTTTTTTTTTCCTATGGTATTGAAAGAACTGAAAATACTTTGTTTCCTCTAAATTGATTGCCCTGGGGCAAAATCCCAAGTAACATACACCAGGTATGTCTACCATGGGCAATGCACCAGATGTCTATGCCTTTAAGCATTTTACAGTGGTTAGTTGTTTTATCCATTCTTCCCACCATTCACTATGGGAGATGGGTATTTTTCTTTTACCATCATGTAAGAAGGTTTTGGAATGCTTATGTATAATCACATACGGAGGAGGGGAATTGCCCCACGGTGCATTCCCAGAACTTGTGGGAATCTTTGTAAGGCTACTGAAATGTCACTCTGTAGGAGAGAACAAGACAGAGTCCACTTAAATCTTAAAGGTTCTAAGGGAGTGGCAATACTAAGTGGTACATAGGGCACTGAGCTTGGCTTAGAATTTCTAGATTCCAGTCTTATCTCCAACACCTACTAGCTAAATAATCTTGGACTGAATCATTGAACTTTTCTAAGCCCTAGTTTCACCTTCCATTCTCTATCTATAAATTTGGTATAATAATATTTGCTCTATTACCCACAAGGTTGTGTTGAGGAAAGGACTTTGTTAACAGCTAAAGTTTATGTACTACGTATAAAGTTTAGAATGTATTGTACAAACTTGGGACAGTTAGGTGGCAAAGTAGATAGAGCAGTTGATTTAGAATCAGGAAGACTTATTTTCTGAGTTGAAGTCTGGTTTCAGACACTTACTAACTGTGTGACCCTGGACAAGTTACTTATCCCTGTTTCACTCAGTTTCTCCATCTGTAAAATGAGTTGGAAAAGTAAATGACAAGACACTCCAGTATCTTTGCTAAGCAAATCCCCAGGGGGATCAAAAAGATTAAGACACAACAAGACTGTGGCAGAAAAAACAAAGGATATACCCATTAAATGAAATTTCTTTGAATAAACTACACCAAAAATAATACTGATTATGTTATAAACATATTATAACTTATTAAGGTTTAATTACACCAAGACTTTTGAGAAATCCTTTATTTATTTGCAAATATTAAAATGCTATTAGCTTTGATAAAGGTGCAAAGGGATGGTAATGGGAGATGTGAAAAGGAGGAGGCAGAAAAAGGTAAATTACATCTCAGGAATAGGCACAAAAACATATTTACTGTAAAGGGAAAGAGGGGATCACCATTTGAGATTTACTGTAATTGGATTTAGTTCAAGGAGGGATCTAATTAGCTCTATAGGCAGTAGGAGGGGAAAGGGGAAAGAAAAGGGAGGGAAGGCTAAAAGGGAGGAAAGAAATGGTAAGGGAAAGGGGGAATAAAAGGGAGGGGGGCTGATAAATAGGGGATGGGAAGGGGGAAGGGGAGGAAATATTGTGGAGGGGAAGGGAGAAGGGAGAACTAAAAGCAATCATAGGGGAAAATAGGATCGAGTGAAAGACACAGATAGTGATCATAACTGTGGATGGGAATGGGATGAACTCTTTCATAAAATAGAAGCAGATAGTAGCATGGATTAAAACCCATAATCCATTCAATATATTGTTTACAAGGAACACATTTGAAACAGGGGGATGGATACACACAGTGTAAAAGTAAAAGGTTGGATCAGAGTATATTATGCTTAGCTGTTGTAAAAAAAAAATTGGGGGTAGCAATCCTAATTTCAGACAAAGCAAAAGCAGAAATAGAGCTAATAAAAAGAAATAAGGAAGAAAACTATATCCTGCTAAAAGGCACCATAGACAATGAAGCAATGTCATTATTAAACATATATGCACCAAGTAGTATAGCATTCAAATTCTTAGAGGAGAGGTTAAGGGAGTTACAGGAAGAAATAGACAGCAAAACTATATTAGTGGAGAACTTCAACTTTGTCCTCTCTGAACTTGATAAATCTAGTCTCAGAATAAACAAGAAAGAAGTTAAGGAGGTGAATAGAACTCTGGATAAGGTAGATGTGATAGAACTCTGGAGAAAATTAAATGGGAGTAGAAAGGAATATACCTTTTTCTCAGTTGTATGTGGGGTACATTCAAAAATTGACCATGTACTATCGCATAAACACTTCACAGATAGTCAAGGCATCCTTCCCAGATCATAATGCAATAAAAATTATATGTAATAAAAGACCATAGAAAGATAAGCCAAAATGTAATTGGAAACCAAATAATCTAATCCTATAGAATGAGTGGGTTAAACAACGAATCATGAAAACAATCAACAACGTCATTCAAGAGAATTATAGTAATGAAACAACCTACCAAAACTTAGGGAGTGCTACAAAAACAGTTCTTAGGGAAGTTTTATTGAACATCTACATGAATAAAATAGAGAAAGAAGAGATCAATGAATTGGGCATGCAGTTGAAAAAGCTCAAAAAATAACAAATTGAAAATCCCCAAGTAAATACCAAACTAGAAATACTGAAAACCGAAGAAGAGAGTAATAAAATTGAAATCAGAAAAACTATTGAAGTAATAAATAAAACTAAGAGTGGGTTTTATGAAAAAAACAATAAAATTGATAAACCTTTGGTCAACTTGATTAGAAAAGAAGAAAACCCAATTACCAATATCAAAAATGAAAACGGTAAACTCACCTTCAATGAGGAGGAAATTAATACAATAATTAGAAATTACTTTGCCCAACTTTATACCCATAAATTAGACAATCTAAATGAGGTAGATGATTATTTTAAAAAATATAAATTGCCCAGATTAACAGAAGAGGAAGTTGATAACCCTATCTCAGAAAAAGATGATGTTTATAACTCATGAGTTCTATCTCAGCATTAGGGTAGTTGGATAAAACAGGTACATAGATACATAGATAGAGGACACAGGGTGAGTTGAATATGAAGGGATGATATCTAAAAAATAAAATTAAGGCACAAGAGAGGAATATATTAGGAAAGTAGAAAGGGAGAGATAGAACGGGGTGAATTATCTTACATAAGAGACAAGAAACAGGTTTCACAATGGAGGGGAAGAGTGGGAAGGTGTGAAGGAATGAGTGAAACTTACTCTCATCAGATTTGGCTTAACAAGGGAATAACATACCCACTCAGTTGGGTATCTTACCCTACAGGAAGGTAGAGGAAAAGGGGATAAGAGGGGGGATGATAGAACAGTGGGCAGATTGGGGAAAGGAGTCATCAGAAGCAAACACTTTAGAAAAGGGATAGCATCAAAGGAGAAAATAAAATTGTGAGGCAGGATAGAATGGAGGGAAATATAGTCTTTCACAACATGACTATTATGGAAGTGTTTTGCATAGCTACATGTGTATAATCTATATTGAATTGCTTTCTTTCTCAATAAGAGTGGATTGGGGTGGGGTAGGAGGAAGAGAATTTGGAACTCAAAGTTTTAAAATATATGTTAAAAATTTGCTTGCTTTTACTGGGAAAATAACTGGGAACTGGGAAATAAGATATTCAAGCAATGGAGTATAGAAATCTATCTTACCCTTCAAGAAAGTGAAGGGGAAGAGAATAAGGGGAGGAGGATGACAAAAGGGAGGGCAGACTGGGGGAAGGAGTAAACAGAATGAATGCCATCTGAGGGGGGAAGATAAGGAGAAAATTTAGAACTCAAAATCTTGTGAAAAATGAATGCAGAAAACTAAAAATAAATAAACTTAAATGTTAAAAAAAATCTATGTGTTTCTATTAGCAGGCTTGCTTACTCTGAATCAACTAGAGCAACATGATCTCTTCCCCTCCCAGGACAAGCTGATCACCTGAAATCTCATTACTGGAGAGAATTACTCACATTTTGATACTTTATACCTTCTCAACTGAACTTGAATTGCCTTTTTCCTCTAATTGAAGGGCTATGTGGTGGAGAACTGAACTCTTCCCTCATAGAGGATTTGCAAAATTCTTGGTAACTCCATTATTAGTGACTTTGCTTGACTTTACCATGAAGTTACGTGCATTCTCTACCCTTTGGAATGTAATGCTTTAACAAAATTAAGAATGCCCTTAAACGCCAACATTTTTTATTTTATTCCATACACAAATAGTAGGCTGTATAACTTCTCCAGAAGAGATATGAAATGATCAGACTTGGACTTTAGGAATATCAATTTGGCAGGTTTGTGGAAGATGGGTTAGAGAGAAAAGAGATGGGAAATAAGGAGAACAACCAGGAGGCTAGTCTAGTGAGCACCTGAACTAGAATGGCAGCTATCTCAGTGGAGAGGAGATAACTGCAAGAGATTTGGGGAGAGGAATCTACAAGACTTGACAAGCAATAAGTGGAAGTAAAAAAACAATCAAGGATGACTTTTAGGTTGTTCTCTTAGATGATTTTTAAAAGGGTGGTACCTTCAAGAGAAGTAGAAACACGAGGAAGAGAGGAAGTTTGATAGGAAAATTAATGACTTACTTTGGACATATTGAGTTTAAGATGTCATGGATATCATGGGAGGAACCAAGATGGTGGAGCAGAAAGATTCACATATGCTAGCTCCAAACCCACAGCCCATGGATTTCCTGTAAAAAGAAATCCCAACAAATTCTGGAGCAGTGGAAGCCACACAGCAACAGAGTGAAGGAGATTTCCATTCCAGAGAGCCCGGAAAACTGATCCCAAAGGTCCATCACGCACCGGACGGGAGTGGAGCCTAGCCATTCCCTGGCCACACGGCACTGAGAGGAGCAGATCCAAGCAGGCTTCAGGGATGGAATCTCTGGTGGTCACAAAGGTCCCTCTACCCACAGGTGCTACAGGTCAGTGAGAGAGACTTCTGGGCTGCCTGAGAGGGGAGTGGGATGTCTCCATAACTCAAGCCCCTTGGGAGGCAGCAGCAGAGGCAACGGCGGCCAAAGACTCCTGGAGGAGGCAAGAACTCCATTACTGAAAATCTCTGCATAAACCCCTGAGGGAACTGAGCCTGGGAGGTAGCCCTGCCTCCACCTAAGAACCTGAATTTAATCCCACTGAATAGCAGCCCTGCCTGCCACTGAAAGCCCTGAGGCTGGGGAGCAACATTTGAATCTCAGACCCCAAGCACTAGCTGGGGTGGATCTGGGCAAGGGTGGAGAGGAATCTCAGAAGTCAACTAACTGGCTGGGAAAATGCCAAGAAAAGGGAAAAAAAAAATAAGACCATAGAAGGTTACTTTCTTGGGGAACAGATGTTTCCCCCCTTCCTTTCTGATGAGGAAGAACAATGCTTACCATCAGGGAAAGACGTAGGAGTCAAGGCCTCTGTATCCCAAACATCTGAAAGAGCTATCCAATGGGCTCAGGCCATGGAAGAGCTCAAAAAGGATTTTGAAAATCAAGTTAGACAGGTGGAGGAAAAACTGGGAAGAGAAATGAGAGAGATGCAAGAAAAGCATGAAAAACGGGTCAATACCTTGATAAAGGAGACCCAAAAAAATGCTGAAGAAAATAACACCTTGAAAAATAGGCTAACTCAATTGACAAAAGAGATTCAAAAAGCCAATGAGGAAAGAAT
>JAQQSK010016424.1:0-10446 GCA_028658325.1 Potorous gilbertii | reverse complement strand
TTTTTGAACCTCTTTTGCCAATTGAGTTAGCCTATTTTTCAAGGTGTTATTTTCTTTGGTGTTTTTTGGTTCTCCTTTATCAAGGTATTGACCCATTTTTCATGGTTTTCTTGCATGTCTCTCATTTCTCTTCCCAGTTTTTCCTCCACCTGTCTAACTTGATTTTAAAAATCCTTTTTGAGCTCTTCCATGGCCTGAGCATGTTGGCTATCTATTTCAGATGTTTGGTATACAGAGGCCTTGACTTCTATGCCTTTCCCTGATGGTAAGCACTGTTATTCCTCATGTGAAAGAAAAGGAGGAAACATCTGGTCACCAATAAAGTAATCTTCTGTGGTCTTATTTTTTTTCTATTTTCTGGGCTTTTTCCCAGCCAGTTAACTTGACTTCTGAGATTTTTCTCCATCCCCGCCTCACCTCTAGATCCACCCAGCTGGTGCTTAGCTCTGAGATTCAAATGCTGCTTCCCAGCCTCAGGGTTTTCCGAGATGCGCCTGGCTGCTATTCAGGGTAAAATTAAATTCAGGTTCTCAGATGGTGGCAGGGCCACCTCCCTGGCTCAGTTCCCTCAGAGGGTTGATGCAGAGACCTTCAGTAATAGATCCCAACTACTGCCTTCTTTGGGAGCTCCTGTCCTCTTCTTCCCCCCGCTGCTGCCTCCCGAAGGGGCCTGAGTTATGGAGAGCCCCGCTCCCCTCTCAGCCAGTCTAGAAGGCTCTCTCACTGACCTGTGCGCCTGTGGATTGAGGGATCTTTGTGGCCGCTGAAGAATCTGTCCCCGAATCCTACTCTGATCTGCTCCTTTCAGTGCCAGGCAGCCAGGGCAGGGCTGGGCTGTGCTCTGGGTCTGGTGAGCAATGGACCTGTGGTGTCTCTTTTTCAGGGATCTCTGGAACAGAAATCTCCTCCTCTCTGTTGCTTTGCAGCTTACACTGCTCCAGAATTTGTTGGGAGTTCCTCTTTACAGAGGCTGTGGGTTTGGAGATAGCATATGTGAATCTTTCTATTCCACCATCTTGGCTGCTCCCCTGCACCTGTAATTTTAAATGAACTGTATATAAATGCACACTGGCAGGAAATAGCTTTTCACTTTGGAAAAACCGTACAGTTTTCTGGGAAATAAAGTGCCTGAGGCCAGTAATGAGCCTTGAAATGGTTTCAGTCTGACAGAGAGGGCTTAAGTAGTAAGTGATGAATATGTAATTGGTAATTATTACCATTAATAAGAAGGCACAGAGTTAAATGGAAAATAGTTGATTGACTAAGGTAGTAATATTTTTAAAGTACTTTAAAGGCTCCTATTTAAAAGCAAAAATAATGTTGAAAAATAACATTTGCCATTTAATGATTAAACCTGCACGTTGCCTACGTCTAATAAAATACAGGCAAAATATTTAACTGAGGTTTTAGCATGTGAGCAATAGTTTAAAATTAGTCAGTGTTGCAAAATATGTATTTTGTGTATAAAATCCAAAAATGTGCAGTTCTCCAAATGCTATTTCTTTGATTTGGACAGTCCTCTAGCATTGTATAGACACGAGACAGAAGATCTTTGATAGTAGATAGAGTTCTTGACCTGGAATGAAGAAGATTTTGTTTCAAATCTGGTCAGACACTTAATGCCTTTATGAACAGGAGAAAATCATTTAATTGACATTTGCCTCAGTTTCCTCAAGTTGAAATTTAAGATAGTAACTGCATCATACTTGCAGTCTTCCCTTGAGGATCAACTGCCATATACTTGTATAATGTTTAGCATAGTGCCTAGCATTTAGTAGGTGGTACATAAAGGGTTTGGGAATAGGAGCCATTTTTCCCAGAATACCTGGGTGATTATCCTGAAAGCAGAGCATGATATATCTCTCTCCTTGCCTCATTTAATTGCTTCTGCTTTTCTGACTTTTATAAGAAAGAGACCTGTAGTCAACAAGGTAGAGAAACAAGTTTAATTAGGTTTTAGTGCTTTACTTTGAGGATTGGCTCTAAAACTTAAAGTCTGAGGAATTTTTTTTTCTCTTTTACATCTCTAAGACCAAACTGATCTCACAGTAGAAAAGTAAACTCCTGTATCTGATCTTGTTCATCATCTTCTCAGTTAGGATTTCTTGGTGGAGAAGGGCAGACCCCTTTCAATCTGTATTTTGAATGCTAGCCCCTTCTTTTAATCTGTTTCATAATGTTACTCTTCCTTCACCTAATGATCATGGTAATGGGACGGAATACATCCCATTTGGCAAGAACTTGCCCTACGTTCTTGAAATAAAATCCAGGAACTTCCTTGTTCCCAATCCATCATTTGGTTTTCTGCCTTTGTATCTCATTAGAATCAGTTGTGATAATCAATTCAGTCAGTATTCAATGAAGACCAGAGCGTGAATATTTTCTCCCATAATCATTTTATCCCTAAATATTTACCTTATTTCAGAAGTGTCATTTCATTTCTTTGCATATATCTTAATTTTTTTTTGCATGTCTTTTTTTCTTTTTGTTTAAACTATATAGCACCACCTCAACTTTCTAAGCTATTGAGTGAATCCTTAGTCTATATTATAACCCAGGGTACATTTTTCATTATACACAGAGAAATTTTAATGTTTTTATAAGTTTTGAGGTCTTTCAAGTCTAAATTTGCACCGCTGATTCGTTTATATCCACATGCCATTTTTTAATCATTTTCATGCTTAAAGAGTCATGAAATTGAGAGAGATATTTTATTTGACTCAGGTAAATTATTGACATTTTACATTCTCCTTAAGTTCTCTTCCATTATGGAACTGAGATGTATTCCCCAAGTTATTACTGAAAGTACTCTTCAAAGGAGATAGAAATACCATGGATGTGTTTAAACAAACTTATTTTCAAATTTAGAACCAAAAGGATCAACCTGCCAATTCAATTTAAGCTAAAGTGCTTATGTCACAGTACATCCATTAAAATGTTTGTGTGGTATGCAAAAGTTAACTCCTTCTCTGGGGTTTCTTATCAGTAACAAGAAATTTACCACAACAGAATTTTATCAGTTTTGTGCAAAGGCAGAATGTCAACTATGGAGAAAGAATTCATGTATCAAACTTAGGTTTCTTCTTTGTTTTCTGTAGTGACTTGGATAAGTCAGTTTAACTCTCTTAGCCTCAATCTCCTGATCTGTAAATGAGGGAGTTCTGTTATTAGCCTCTAAGGTCACTGTCAGCTGAAAAATCTATGTAAGAGCCATAGATATTATTCAAGAATTAACTGCCATTTTTTGGAGAGTTGTTCTGTTGCTATACGGTTTGTGTTTGAATTTTTACGTCAACTACATTTCATCAGTGTTGGGATTGTTACACTTCCTCCAGATCCAATTAATACATGAAAATCATCTTCACACCATGTGACTTATTGATCTTTTTTCTCTAGAACCCAAGGTATTTTCATACACATTCATGGATCTATACACATTTCTGTTTTGGAAGAGAGGTTATATGAATTTAGCCTTGGTCAAATCTACAGAAATAGGTAGAAATATCTGTACGTTGGCATAAAGATCCAGGTTTCCCTTTGCAAAGGTATAGTTCAATGTAAACAATATTTCCAGAGAGATTATTTTTAAAATACAACCTAATGTAACTACCGGGTATTCTTCTCTAAATGGGATAATCTAACCCATAGTAAAAGCACTTGTTGAGATGAGGAAACAGTAATATTCAATGGCTCTGTGATCTCTCCCAATATTCTCAAAAAAATTCCCAAGCAAGTTTCCAAAACTCTTTTGTTAAAGTTCTTTTCATTCAATGGAGGACACACTCAGCCTAGTGTTCCAACTCTCCCATATAATGGCTTCTGCATATGGGATAAAGTATCTATGATATCTACCATTCTGGTCACTGGAGTACAATCTCATTGCCTTAAGTTTGGGGACTACACTTATGTGTTTTCAGTTTAATAAAAGAATGTATCTCCTTGGGCAATGATTAGTCTGTGTAATTTTCAAAGGCAAACTTTCTTATTTCAAAAGAATCGCTCTCTCTATTATACTATACATTGCGTTTTTGCTCCTGCATATTATCACGTATCTTTTTTTCTGTCTCTTTTTCCAAGTCTTTCATTGAACGATGTTTTCATTTGGAAGGAAAGAAGCAATCAAAGCTATATTTGGATCCCAGAGAAGGAATGATGTTAGATATGTGAATCAGTTAATAAGTGTTAGAAAAAAGTAGATGTCTTTATCTTTACCAAGGCAATTTTCAATTCTATAAAGAACAGTGGGACTTATGAGGGTATGAGATGATGACCAAAATATTGCAATAGACAAATTGATTTAATTGAAATGTCCTTTTATATGATAATTTTTTTTATTCTTTTTTCCAGGCACTGAGAGAGTAGATTCAGTGGTATGTAATAAAGACAGCTGAGTTATCTGTTGGAATAGTTCCTCCTTGGTCACCTTAATAAGCTGTTTACAGTAGGCAAAATATAAAGGCTAAAACTGATGGGTATAGCTGCACATACCTACTTGGCATAGGATATACCAAACTTGAAAGGAAACAGCTGAATGTGGGATAGATGTGGAGTTTTGTAACTAATAGTTATTTCATGTGCTACAAATGAACTACAGAATGTTCCCCTGACTCTGGTTTTTAGTGAATTATGATGATTAGATCACTTAAAGCTAGAAGGGACCTCAGAATACATTTTGCCTAATCCTATATATTTTGGGAAGAGTAAACCTAGGGACATAGAGGCTAACTGACTTGTTTGAATTATAGATTCAGAGCTAAAAGAAACCAGAGAGGTTTATAGCCTCACAATTTATAGATAAAGCAAGTGAATTCCAGTGGAAATAACTGACTTGACAAAGATAGTCATGAATAAAATGTGAACTTGAACAAAAGTCCTCTGACTTTTCAGTACACATTTTGCTATATCATTTATAGGTAGAATTTTAAGCTTATCCAACTAACATATACAAAATTTTTCTTCTAGTCTAGGTGAAGTTTCATGGAATATATCAGGACATGGTGTGGTGGCAAGAGCATGGGTCTCAGGTGTGGTAGACATATAAATGAGTCTGTCAGTCAGCAAATATTTATTAAGGGTTTATTATGTCCTAGGTCCTATATAAGTTCAGGGGAAAGAAAGAAAGGCAAAAATATGCTCCATTAAGAAATTAACATTCTAGTAATGGAATACTATTGTGCTACCAGAAACGATGGACAGGAAGACTTCAGAGAGTCCTGAAAGGACTTACATGAACTGATGATGAGTGAAAGGAACAGAACCCGGAAAACTTTGTACACAGCAACAACCGCAGTTTGCAAGGAATTTTCCTGGTAGACCATACTTCATTGCAACACACAGACTTAAAAATTTTCCAGTGGACTTGAGGCCAAATGCCTTTCACATCCAAAAAGAACTATGGAATTGGAATGCAGAAAAAAAGCAGACCATTCTCTTTTGTATTATGTTTCGTTTTGTCTTATGGTTTCTCCCATTCATTTTAATTCTTCTATGCAACATAGCTAAGGTGAAAATGTATTTCATAGGAATATATTGTAGAACGTATATAAAATTTTATAGTATTTAACTAAGACAAATGGAAGTGATTGAAGAATATTGAAAAGAAAATAATAGAAAAGGAAAGAAAAAGAAGAAATTAACATTCCAGTGAAATACTATCTAATGTTAGTGATGGAATCATTGGAAGTGGTATGAGGAAGGCTGGGAACATATCTCTCAGATGAATTACATTCATCTCTACAGTAGATGTAGTAATTTAATATTAGCATTAAAAAGATAAAATATATAGTGTATGTAAAGTGCTTTGCAAAGACTAAAGCCACATATTGACATCACATCTCCTCCTCCTCCTTCTTGTTCTCTTTCTTGCTGTTGTTGTTGTCCTCTTACTCTTTCCCCTCCTTACCTTCTTTCTCTTCCTCCTCCTCCTCCTCATCATCATCATAATTTTTATCATTTTTAAAAACATGTTTATTTGGTGACATGAATATGTTGGTGATAATAGATTGAGTCAGTATGCGCAACAGGAGGTTATTATCAGTACATCTAAAGAGTGGTTCAGTATAGTATTGATGTAAGTATGACTTAAAAAATTAAAGATGCCTTTGAGATCATAAAGCTTTGATTTTCAGAGGAATCAGCCCCTTAAATCCCACCCCACAATAATAACAACATAAGAAATACAAAAGAAAATCACTTTTTTTAAAGTTGGTTATCTTCTCAAATTTATTTCAGTCAAAGATATTTAAATACCAGAATTTATCCCCAAAAACCAATTATACTATTGCCTTAGTTATGTGACGGTACACTGTTTAGTTCCCCCCTCCCCCTAGGAATGTTTTGTGACAATATTTTTGTGAGCTTCTGCATTAGCACCTCTGAAACTATATCAATTAAAATAACTTTTTAAACCAAAATTCATCTTCCCAGTTCCCTATTTGGATACTTATGTTCTATATGCTGAACTCTTCCATTTTCCTTTAAAACGTGATGAGGTTTAATAGTACCCCCGCATGTGATATACGGAGTATAAAACCTTAATCATTGAAAATGGTGAATCTTCCAGTTGAAATAATTTGTTTACCTAAAATGTGCTGCTACACTAATCCAACTTTGCTACTGGAAAAAGACTGTCATTGCCCATACCGACACACACTTATCAAATTCTTTTTTGAATGTTAGGAGAACTTATGGCTCATTAATAAGTATTTTATTACATTTAGAATATATAATCAGGGGAATCGTTTAGTCTGCAACGAAATAAAATTATAGAGCAAAGAGGCAGATAAACAAAATAAAGTTTTATTAGGCATGCTCTTTCCTGCGGATTTGAAGATATCATTCTATAAAAGATGTGAGCACCTTTGCTGTGATAATTGAGTATATCTTCTTGATAGCGTGTAGATTAAATCATCTAGTGAAATACAAATGTTAAAACATGAATTCTCTGTTCTTCCTTTATCCTAGAAAGATTTAGTATATTTATTTTATGCCTGGTAAAGGAATCTCTTGCTCTGGACACTAACTGGTCCATTAACAATGAATGCTTAAAGGGCAGAGCCAATATGGTGCGGTAGAAAGTCTCACATATGCTAACTCTGGACCCACAGCCCATGGATTTCCTTTAAAAAGAACTCCCAACGAATTCTGGAACAGTGGAAGCCACACAGCAACACAGTGGAGGAGATTTCCGTTCCAGAGAGCCCTGAAAAACTGATCCCAAAGGTCCATTGCACATCGGATGGGAGCAGAGCCCTGCCCTGCCCTGGCTGTGTGTCTCTGAGAGGAGCAAGCAGATCTGAGAAGGCTTCAGGGACAGAATCTCCAGCGGCCACGAAAGTCTCTCCATCCACACACTCACAGGTCAGTTACAGAGACGTCAGGATGGGCTGAGAGGGGAGCAGGGGTCTCTGGGACCCAGGGCCCATCAGGAGGCAGCAGCACAGGCAGTGGCAGAGGCAGCAGGCGGCCAGAGGCTCCCGGAGCAGGCAGGAGCTCAGAAGGAGCTCCATTAGAAAAGGTCTCTGCATAAACCCTCTGAGAGAACTGAACCTGGGAGGAGGCCATGTCCCCCCCAGAGCACCAGAAATTAAGCTCCCATTGAATAGCAGCCAGGCCAGCTGCCAAAAGCCCTGAGACTGGGGAGCAGCATTTGAATATCACACCCCAAGCACTAGCTGAGCTGATCTAGGCCAGGGGTGGAGAAGACTTTCAGAAGTCAAGTAACTGGCTGGGAAAATGACAAGAAAAGGGGAAAAAATAAGGCCATAAAAGGCTATTTTCTTGGGGAACAGATGATTGCACCATTCCTCTCTGACGAAGAACACCAATGCTTAGCATCAAATAAAGACATAGGAGTCAAGGCCTCTGTATACCGAACATTTGAAGTATATATCCAATGGGCTCAGGCCATGGAAGAGCTCAAAAAGAATTTGGTGGAGGAAAAACAGGGAAAAGAAATGAGAGAGATGCAAGAAAGTATGAAAAACGGGTCAATACCTTAATAAAGGAGACAAAAAAAATGCTGAAGAAAATAACACGTGGAAAATTAAGCTAACTCAAGAGGCAAAAGAGGTTCAAAAAGCCAATGAGAAGAAGAATGCATTCGAAAGCAGAATTAGCCAAGTGGAAAAAGAGGTGCAAAAGTTCACTAAAGTAAATAGTTTTCTCAAAATTAGGATGGAACAATTGGAGGCTAATGACTTTCTGAGAAACCAAGACATCACAAAACAAAAGAATGAAAAAATGGAAGAGAATGTGAAATATCTCATTGGAAAGACAACTGACCTGGAAAATATATTCAGGAGAGACAATTTAAAAATTATGGGACTACCTGAAAGCCATGATCAAAAAAAGAGCCTAGACATCATCCTTCATGAAATTATCAAGAAGAATTGCCCTGATATTCTAGATCCAGAGGGCAAAATAAGTATTCAAGGAATCCACTGATCACCGCCTGAAAGAGATCCAAAATGAGAAACTCCTAGGAACATTGTGACCAAATTTCAGAGTTCCTAGGTCAAGGAAAAAATATTGCAAGCAGCTAGAAAGAAACAACTGCAGTATTGTGGAAATACAATCAGGAAAACACAAGAACTAACAGCTTCGACATTAAGGTATCAAAGGGAGTGGAATAGGATATTCCATAAGTCAAGGGAACTGGGTCTAAAACCAAGAATCACCTATCCAGCAAACTGAGTATAATACTTCAGGGGAAAATATGGTCTTTCAATGAAATACAGGACTTTCAAGCCCTCTTGATGAAAAGACCAGAGCTGAAAAGAAAATTTGACTTTCAAACACAAGAATGAGAAGAAGCATCAAAAAGTAAACAACAAAGGAAAGTCACAAGGGACTTACCAAAGTTGAACTGTTTACATTCCTACTAGGAAAGATAATATTTATAACTCCTGAAATTTTCAGTATCTGGGTAGTTGGTGGTATTACACACACACACATATACACACACATGTACAGGTGTGGATGAACACACACACATACGCACATTCACACACACACAGAGACCGAGGGCACAGAGTGAATTGAATAAAATGGCATCATGTCTTAAAAGAAATCAAGGTAAACGGTGAGAGAGAAATGTAGTGGGAGGAGAGAGTGTGAAATATAATGGGGTAAATTATCTCTCCTGGAAGAGGCAAGCAGTAGACTTCTTAGTCGAGGGAAAAAGAGGAGAGCTGAGAAAAGAAAAACATGAAGTTTACTCTCATCACATTCGACTAAAGGAAGGAACAAAATACACACTCATTTTGGTATGAAAACCTATCTTACAATACAGGAAAGTGGGGGAGATGGAGATAAGCAGGGTGGGTGTTGTTGGAAGGAAGGGTAATGGGAGGAAGGAGCAATTTAAAGTCAACACTCTTGGGTAGGGACAGGATCAAAAGAGAGAATAGCAACAATGGGAGGCAGGATAGGATGGAGGGAAATATAGTTAGTCTTACACAACACGACTACTATGGAAGTCACTTGCAAAACTACACAGATATGGCCTATATTGAATTGCCTGTGTTCCCAAAGGGAATAGGTGGAGAGGGAGGGATGGGGACAAGTTGGAACTCAAAGTTTTAGGAACAACTGTTTCACATTTTTCTTGCTACTAGGAAAGAAGAAATACAGGTACTGGGGTATAGAAAGCTATCTGGCCCTACAGGACAAAAGAGAAGATGGGGTAAGGGAAGGGAGGGATGAAAGAAGAGAGGGCAGTTTGATGATATGGGTAATTAGAATGCTCAATGTATTGCGGAGGGTGTAGGGGACAAATGAGGAGAAAATTTTGGAACCAAAAATCTTGTCAAAATGAATGTAAAAATTAAATAAATAAATTTATAAAAGAAAAACAAACAAAAAAAAACAATGAATGCTTAAACCATGATAGTTGATTGACTCGTGACTTGCAGAACTATATTTTCATCTTTTAAAGCAAAGAAGACAGATTTTCTAAAGAGACCCAGAAAGATATGAGTTTGAAGGAAGAACAGAAGGAAGATGATGAGCTTAGATCTCTAGGAGGAAAAGCAAAACATACTTATATGACTAGACCTCCCATAAGGAATTGCTTCGTCTAAAAACGGTAGCAGTCAGATGTAGGTTATGTAATCATCTAAATAGAAGTGTTCATATTTTGTTTTTTTTTTTTCTTAACACATATAAATTGCTTATTTTTATTTAAATGATATATAAGTGTGACAGGACTAATAAACCTTAAACTTAGAGCTGGTGAATATATAAAGAAAAAAACTGACCAGATGATAAAACAATGAGTAACAGTAAATACCAGTCCTTAACTTGTTCTCTTTTTTTTTCTATTCCCCATTACCTGTATTTTTTATTTCCTAGTAGCAAGAACAATATTCAACAGTTGATCCTAAAACTTTAAGTTCCAGTTTCTCCCCATCCCTCCCTCCCCACCCATTCCCTTTGGGAAGGCAG
>JAQQSK010016423.1:0-10446 GCA_028658325.1 Potorous gilbertii | reverse complement strand
CAGTGCATCAAGAGGCAGAAGTGGAGGTGGCTGAAAAGGAGGCATGATTTTCCTCAAAGTGTTCCGGGATAGAAAGTTGCCAATCAGAAAAGTGGAACCTTCGGACAAGGAATAGGAAAAACGAGCCTTTCTTCCTCATTTTTTTTAATACAAAAGTGTCATAATTATGCAATAAATTCAATTATAGGTGATTTGTTTGTAAGCTCAAAAGTAAATTTTAAGTAACTAATGATCAAACTGGAATAAACTCAAAATGCTGACATCAGAAGCAGATGGGATGGTAGTGGGTGGCTATGAAATAATTTCAGGTAGGTTACGGTAGTGGTGATGAAAAGGAAGTTTTTATTGTCTCATCAGGATCATCAGAGTTGAAAGGGGAGAAGAAAATTCAACTCCAATCCCAATACAACTTCTAATTATGATTAATCAGTCTAGTTGTGAACCCTAGGAGCTTAAAAATCTACCGCCCTCTCAGCTAGGACTCTTACCAGGAGGGGGAAAGGAAAGAGGGGAAGAAAGGAGGACAGAGAAGCGGGGATGAAAATTCTCTCTGGTCTAAGAAAGACACAGTCCCGACTCTAGACTGAGAGGAAAACTGAAGAAAAAAAAGTATCTCAGAATGGTGTAACAAAGACCATGTGTGTATGGATGTATGCATGTATCTATGTATTGTGTAAGTGCATGTGTGTATGTGTATACATATACTCTTAATGTATGATCAGAGGCAGAAATTAGGTAATCCTAGGTCTACTAAGAATGATTCATTCACCAGTAATAGAAATTTATTAATTACAGCAAAATAATTCCTTACAAGTTGAAATTAAATGATAAAAATTTTGCATTGTATTGAGAAGTAAAAGTCGGGCATCCATAAATCAAACTATGGAGATATAAATACATATATGTATATAAATAGATATACATACGGATATGGAGATATATAAATATACAAAATAGATATATGGATATATAAATATAGATATATAATATAGACATATATAAGCTATGGAGATATATATATATAGATACAGAAAAATAGATATATAAATAGATGGAGAGATATAGATAAACCCATACAAACCCATACATATATAAACATATCTAAAATAGTTAAATACTTATTCAGAAGCATCTAGGTTGTACAATGGGCCTAAAGTTACTAAGATCTAAGTTCATATTGGGCCTCAGACACTGTGTAGCTCTAGGCAAATCACTTAACATGTCTGCCTCAGTTTCCTCATCTGTAAAAAGTAAAAAAAAACCTACCCTCAGCATGGTTGTAAGGATCAAATGGGATGCTATATGTGTGTGTGTATATATATAGCACTTAGCACACTGCTTGGTACGTAGAAGCTACATAAATAGGTGCTATCAGGGTTAGGGAAGCCACAATTGAAAACTTCCTCAGTTATCAGTTATATGACCCTCAGCAAGTCAGTTATTGTGAGGATCAAGAAGAATAATATAGGCAAAGCCCTCTGCAATGAAGTGCTTTGCCCAAGGTCACAAAAGCAGTAAGTAGCTACTACAAAGATTTGAACTTGGTTCTTTGGACTCCAAATCCAGGCCCTTTTTCACTACACCTCATTGCTTTTCAAAATTGACCTTGTATGTATAATTCAAACCTATGGCAAAAATTCCCATAAGATTAAACCAAATATCTTAACTACTCAGTCAAGTCTACACACCTGGCTTTTTCTACGTTCTAGTCTTTGTTCAGTTCTCTTTATTAAAACCATTTCTATGACCTTGAACAACTGTTTTCAGAGTCTGGGCTTCAGTTTTCTTATTGGTAAATAAAGAGATTAGGCTAGATAATACCCAAGTTCCCTTTCCAGTTCTAAATCCCATGAAGCTTATATGACTCTACAAGGGTGCTGGATCCCATTCTCCTTTCTGCCTTCTCCAGTAGATTGCATACAGAATCAATCCTCAATCACTAGGGACAGAGTGGATAGAAAGCTGGGCCTGGAGACAGGAAGACTTGAGTTCAAATCCAGCCTCAAACACTTACAAGCTATGTTTGGGACAGTCACTTAATCTGTTTGCTTCAGTTTCTTAAACTGTAAAATTAAGATGCAATCAAATGAAACTGTTTAGCATTGGCACTGGTATATAGTAGTTGCTATATAAATGCATATTCCCTTCCCTTAATCCGCCCCTCCTCCTCAGATCTTTCCTCACAGCCTTCAACCATCCTTCCATCCTTAAAAAAAAAGCAAACCAAACCTTCACTAACCTTTCCTCTCCCCTCTAACTCTCCTTTCTCAGCCCAACTCCTAGAAGAAGCTGGACCTATACTCACTCACGGATTTTATTTCCTTTCCTCTTGCTTGATGACTCCTCAAATCTATAATCTGGTTTGCCACTTGATCCCTCAACTACTAAAACTCCTCCCTCCAAAGTTACCGATGATACTCAGGTTTAGCGCAGTGCCTGGCACACAGTATGTATTTAATAAATGCTACCTGACAGACTCAAATGCCAAATTTGACAGTCTTTTCTCAGGTTCCATCCTTCCCCACCTATTTGTTGCATGTGACATAGCTCAAAACTCTCAAGGAGTTCCTAAGGCTGCCCTCTCAGTGTTCACCTTCTTATGCATGCCTTTCTACTCCTTCTTTATCTCCTTTGATTAAGCATCCTCCACATCACCTTCTAACTATGGATATTTCCCAAGGTTCTGTCCCAGACCAGGTTTCCTCAGTTCTCTCCACTCTCTCCCTTAATGATCATATCATCTCCCAAGGATTCAGTTATCTTCTCTCTATAGATGATGTATCGAGCTATAGACGCAGCCCCAATCTTGCCCTAGAGTCAAATTCTAGAATCATCCACTGCCTTTGGAACATTTCAAATTAGATGTAGCTGAGACCTCTCAAACTGGATGTATCCAAACCTGAATTCATTATCCTCCCCCTCCCCCTTCTTCCAGACTGTGCTATCTATGTCAAAGGCACCACCATCCTTTCAGTATTCCAGGTAACCAGGGCATTTGCCTCTTCAATATTTCAGATTCAACCAAGTTGCGCAATTATGGCATTTCTACTCTGATAATCTCTCATTTCTAACTCTTCCCCCGCCCCCCCAGAGCTGCTACTTTATCACCTCTCACTTGGACAAGCAAGAGCCTTCTATTTAGTCTCGGGTCTCAAATCTCTTCTATCTCCATCCTACCCTACACACTGTTGCCAAAGAAATTGTCCATGCCTCGCCTTACTGGACATCATTCCGCATCTGTGACATAGCCAGAATGGGCTCTGCCTGCCTCTAAACTACTTTGAGTGCCCCCTTCTTGTTTGCATTTACTTATTCACTTCACAACTCATAAGATAAACAGAAAGATATGTATGTGTACATGTACACACACACACATGTATTCACTTCAATGTTTATGCTATATCATATTTTATTTTTGTATTTGAACTGTTATATCAAAATACTTGTCTAATTTATAAATAGATTTAAATTTCAAACTGTAATTGTTGATAATACTGTATTGAACCTTTCTGAACTTTTGTGTAGAAATATAGATCCTATATTCTTTCCAAAAATTTTTAATAAACAATCCTGAAATCAACTGCTTTTCTACATGCACATATGAACTACTTCCCCTTTCTTCCCTCCCCTGTATCTCAATTATTTATATCAGAAGAGGAGGAACATAAAATTTTATAAAGATCTAGAAAGAGTTGCTCTCAGTAATGTACTAGGACTTAAATCAAACTAATTTAAATATCATGTCCAGAAAGAGCCTAAAGGGTAACCAGTTTATCATCTAAAGAAGAATGCATTTCAATCATCCTAAAGAGGAGACATCTCAAAGGAGATTCACAGACCTATACTAATGTATATGCCTAGACTTATAATCACTAGTTTCCATCTAGTATCTAATGCAGTGGTCTCCAATAAATCAGACTGTTGTATAATGGAAAGAGCAATCGATGGACTTGGTGACAGGAAATGCATGGGTTTGAATATCAGCCCCTGGTACCTACTTAGACAAGTCCCTTTAATTCCCTGAGTCTGGTTTTCACCATGTATAAAATGGGGATAACACTTAATATTACCTATCTCACAGGGCTGCTGTAATTCTGAAAGTGATATGTATATGAATTATTTTTCATCATTACTCTTATGGTTATCTCAAGAACCTGGTTTGGCTGTTTGAGAGGACATGTCTCTCACTATAGAATTTATGGAATTATGGAATATATGGAATTTATTACAGAGACACTTCTGATACTATATTACATCTATAGGTTTTATTTTTCTCCCTTAGGATGACGGAAGGACTCAATGGTACCAGGCACCACCAGAGGGTAGCATGGAGCTGATAATTAAAATCTTTTGTGTGGGGAACTTAAAGGCTAGATAAACTTCATTTTTAGAAAATCCAGATCGGTGAGATAATCACTTAAATTCCTTGTGCCCTTAGTATATTTTTATGTTTATTAGCTATTTGACTAGCTGAGTAAGAGCTACGATGATGGAAACCATTGTCAACTGAAAGACCAATCAGAAATGAAGATAAAACTGCTCTGAAATTATAATACAAAAATAAGGGAAAAGAATTTTCAGGAATATAAAATCTGAATTCTTCCACTTCACTTGGAGTCACAAAGAGCTGAGTTCAGATTTCAACTTTGCTATTTACCATTTTGTGACCTTGTGCAAGTTATTCATCATTACCTATCAAATGAAAGGGCCTACAAGATGACTCCTTACCCTTTTTACCCCTGAGATTCCTTCAGCTCTAAATCTGTGACCCTATAATCTTTTTAACAACTGTGTCGGTATATTACTCCAGCTTATATTCCACATTTTATACTCAACCATCGATGCCCCTTCTACTCTCACTTCTACAGAAACCCTTCAAGTTTAAAAATAAAATAAAATTTTTGTATGAAAGTTAATAATAGTGCTACACTGCTACAAATCTACTTTCCTCATTTAAACTGCACAGAGTTCAGACTGTTTTTATTGCTAATTTTAGCTGTGATGAAGGATATTGTTTGTGTGTAAACATGGGAGCATAAGCTAGAAATTCCAGTAACATGGGCTTTCACAACAAAGCCTCGCTCACTCACACTGGAGTCAGAAACCTCAAAGAGTCACAACCAAAGCAATGTCCAGGGGTGTTACTGGCACAAACAAGAAAACTTCCAACAAGGAACAGGAAGAAAAACATAAAAAGAAAGGGAATAGGATCATAGAGGGCGAAGACAGGATGAGGAAGAGAAATGTGGTAAGCTAGTGGCCAAGTGCCATTTTTAGTAATCACTTTTGATGGCTCGTGTCTGTATTTGATTCTAACAAGATCTATAAAAAAAAAATAAATAAAAATAAAAAGATCTATGGGATATTTGAGGCCATTAATAGCTGGACTTCTGATCGATTTTTAACTGCTCCTTAGATAGGATGATAGGTTTAGAAAAGGACAGAGATAATCTAGTTCAATTGCCTCATATTCCTAAACAAATGTGAATTTTTTATATTCTCTCAAAATGGTAGAGTACAATGCAGAGAAAAAGAAAAGCCAAAAAAAAAAAAAAGGTAGGAGGACCAACTCAATTCACTATCTCATCTGTAAGCAGTGCTCCTACCTGCCATAGTGTATTTTTCTTTGGGGACTCATCTTCATTCTGATCCTCCATAACTGACGTGTTCTAAGGGAGAAAAAGGTTATTTTGATTATACTGAATTTTTCAAACCTAGACAGCTACTCATCTGAGTCATTAATTTGAAAAAACAAAAAAGGACAACTCCAGTTAACAAGCATTTCTACACACTTTCCCCCAAAATATAAAGACAGCCAATTTGCCATTGCATATTAAGCTTGCGGCTAACACATGCCATCCAGCTTGGGGTTGGAAGAGGGATGGGCAAGTTTGGGAGGCATGCTCATCTTTTGCATCATTCCTGGATTAGTAGTTCTATCACCCAAACAAGCACACACTTCAAAGCAGTTCTTTTCAAGGCTGAGCATGCTCAGTTGACAGATTGGTGAAGGGAGGGAGCTTTTTCTTAATCATAAGTAAATACCTCTATTTCTGAGAGGAGTCCTCAGTGCTGCTCAGACTTTTATTGGCAGCAGCTAGATGACTTCCTGAATCTGACTCCTACCTCACTCTTACTAGGTGTATGAGCCTGGGAAAGTCATTTACATTCCTAGCCTTAGTTCCTTCATCTGTAAAGTAAGTATAATAACAGCACCTATCTCACAGAATTATTGTGAGGATTAAATAAGATAGCAAGTTATAAGTCTTAAGGCATGAGTAATAAACTATTATTACACATTATCTGTGATTTCTGATCCATCTAACTCTATCTCCCAAATAATTGGCAATGATGGGACATTTTAGAGTCTCTTGTTTTCTCAGAATAGGTATTACCCACAGGGACTATGTTCTTTTGTGTTGCATAATAAGCACTGGAAGGGAAAGGAGCTCAAGCCCTTATTGGTACAGATAATGAATGATAAGTTGGCTGAATTAATAGGTGTAGACCAGTAAGTCAGGTTTTCCTTGGGGGGAAAAGTCATCTTTATATTCCATTTACAAGAATAATATTGGGTCTGTAAAGAAATCCTGTACAGTTGTGATGAGACCCTTAAAATCACTGGGGTTAAAAGGGACCTGAATAAATTTTGGAAAATTATCAGAAAGCTGGTCATGGATCCTAGGTCATTCACTCAAGCCCCACTGTCCATGACCTCTCTGCAGACCCCTTAAAAACTACTGATCACCCTCTCCTCCTTGATGCTCTCTTCTCTCTAGGTTTTTGGAACACTATTCCCTCCTGGTTCTCCTCCTGCCTTATGTGACAGCTCCTTCTCAGACTCCTTTGCTGAATCATATTCTCTAACTATAGGTGTCCCTCAGAATTTAGTCCTGGGCCTTCTTTTCTTTTCCTTCTGTACTACTTCTCTAGATAATCTCATTAGTTCCTTTAATTACCATATCTATGCTCATGATTCTCAAATTTATCTTTCCTGCCCCCCAACTATGTGTTGATCTCCAATCTCCCATCTAAAACTTCCTTTCAAACATCTTGAACTAGATACACAAAGTGTCCAAAACAGAGCTCTTTTTTATCTTCCAAATCTTCCCCCCTTCCTACTTTTCCTATTAAGACAGTACAGGGTATCACCATCTTCCCAAACCCTCAAGCTTATAACCTAGGGATCATCTTTCATTACCTCACACACCACCACCATATTCAATCTGTTGCCAGAGCTTGAGGATTTCACCTTTGCAACATCTCTTAAATATACTTCCTTCTCCGTTCTGACATTCTGATGCTGACCCTCTCATCACTATGTCACATGTGGAATATTACATGCCTGCTGAGTCTGTCTACCTCAAGTCTCTCCCACTCTAATCAATCCATCCTCCTTTCAACCACTAAAGGACTTTCCTAAATCTTAAGTTTGACCACATCACTTCCCTATTCAATAAACTCCAGCCTATCACCTCTACAGATCAAATACAAAATGCTCTCTGTATGGCAACCAAAGCCCTTCATAACCTAGTACCCTCTTACCTTTCCAATTTTGTCATACCTAACTCTCCCACAGCATCCTCTTTGATCCAGTGACATTTGTCTCTTAGCTGTTGCAAGAACAAGGCAATCCATTTCTCTGCTCTGGCATTTTCTCTGGTTGGGCCCACATTTAAAATGTTCTCACTCCTCTTCTCGGCCTATAGCTTTCCCTGGCTTCCTCTAAGACCCAACTAAAATTCTATCTTCTACAGGAAGCTTTTTGCAACCTCTCAATTCTAGTGTCTTTCCTCTCCTACTGATTTCCTATTTATCCTCTATATAGTTTGCTTTGTATATATTTGTTTGCATGTTGTCTCCCATATAGATGGTGAATTCCTTCAAGGGAAGCATTGTCTCTTATCTCCCTGTGCACCCCCAATGCTTAGCACAGTAGGTGCTCAATAAATATTTACTAATTGACTGAACCAAAACCAAATAAAAATTCAATGGAACATAGATAGTGTTAGTATCTGGTTTTCTAGGTCAGCATGCAGCCTGAAGACTAAGTTTAGTGCAGCCTTAATTTTTGCTTGAGTTTGACATCACAGATCTAATCCTAACTCCTATGCAATGCAAGAATCCCATCTACAATATTCAAGGACTGAAAAATCCTTTCCATTCAATGGTAGCTCATTAACTGAAGCTTATACAGGATTATATTTTATATTATATTTTTTCTTCCTAAAAATTTGACACTAGCCAAAATTCGAAGTTTAGTGGTACTTCAGAGAAGGAAGGAGAGGGACTAAACATTTACATAGTATCTACTATGGGCCAGGCACTGTGCTAAACACTTTACAAATACCTCATTCAATCTTAACAACTCTTTGAAGTAGGTGCTGCTGTTATCTCCACTTTACAGTTGAGGTCACACAGCTAGTGTCTCAGCTCCGATTTTGAACTGGGGTCTTTCTGACTCCAAACTCAGCAAGCACTTTATTCACTGCCACCTAACTACCCATTAGTATTATGTCTAATCTCAATTTACAAGACATAATGGTGCCCTTTCAGATCTAAAAGGCCTTAATCCTAAGGACTCACACATGATTTAAACTAAAGTGAGAATGTTGGATTTTGAAAGCAAGAGATTTGTATTTGAATCTTTACTCTGAGCAAGTTTCAAGCTCTCTGGACCTGAAGGGGCTGGAACAAATGGCCTCCAACCTCTTGCCTTCTAGGTAGAAATCTGTGATCCTATCAAAGAGCATTACTCAGTGGGCCCTACTACCTAACTTAGATTTGCTTTGTATATTACAAATTATAGTGCTTACAAATTAACATATGGTATTATCCTATCTTGATGGATCTGTGGTGGCAGTGTCCCATCATTCAATTTCCTTTCTTTTACATTCATATTCAATTCCCGTCCATGCTATGGGCATCTTTGGTATTTTCCCCAAATGGTATTTTCCATTTGATTCCTTCAAAACACCCAATATTTACTTCTGCTTGACAGTTACCTTCTCACCATCTGCCTTGCCAGGGTGTTAAATTCCCTTATTCCCTTATTATTTCTGCTTTCCAGTTCTAACCTTAATCAAAACAACCTGGGCACTGCTCCAGGAAAGACTTAATCTACTGCCTATGGCCCCACTCACAATCTCACAAATTTCTAGTTAAGGCATTCTTAAATGTTTTTTGTTTCAGAATTCTTTTAAATAAATAAAATTAAATACATAGGCTTACAAAGGAAATCAAAGGTTAGTGACAACAAAGATGTAAGTTTTCTCTCATCCAAGATCACAGCCTCTTAGAAATCTACACATGGATCCCAGGTTAAGAATCTCTGTTCTAACCAAACAAAATGCCTTTGCCCTTCCCTGATCACCACCACTTTCTGTCTATTGTTTCCCCTTATTGGAATGTAAGCTTCTTGAGGACAAGGATTGTTTGCCTCAGTATTCTCAGTACTTAGCCAAATGCTTTAAATATATTAAGTGCTTAATATTTTTTTAATTCATTCAACCTAGATATCATAATAATTCTGACTGAATATCAATCACACTATCATTTTCTCTCGAAGGGGTTTCCAACAAACAGCATGGCAGGACTAGACGTTTATTTGGACATTATTTGAACATATTATTTGGACATTACTCATATCAAAAAATAATAATTTCATAGTCTATGGGGCTTAAAGAATTCTTGAAAAGTACTTCTGAAAAGGCAACAGGGGGAGGCCAATTCACTCCTCAGTGAATAAAGGAAAAGGAAAAAGTTCTGTCCTAATTCTCACACCCCAGGAGGGCTGTACAGTATTTATTTCTATACCCTTCCAGTCTCATTTATCTCTGAAGGCTTAGTAATTAAGTAATCTCAACTGCACTTAATTAAATTCTATCTTATGGAGAAATATTTAGGTATCATTCACACCTCTGGCTTATTTTATCAAGCCTTCCTAGCAGGCTTGCAAAGAGAAAATCTCTATGCTTCTCTCCCTACAGAACTTCCGTCTGGAAAAATATCAGGCCACAATACACACCCAGCTCTCTTATTCTGGTTAAGTGTCAGGAGGAAAAAAAGGAAACTATTGTGGAAAATACAGCACGTTACTATCTCACTTCTCTACACTAGTTAACTATCAGTTTGAAATACAACAGGAGGAGGGAAATGAGATGGATATAGTTCCCTTAAATCAGAAAATTGGGATAATCATGATCTTTCCATCCTCAAAGACACAAGGAGGTAAAATGTTCAGCTTCCAAATTAGATAAGCAAAAATACCAAAACCCCAAGGAATTAGGAAAACTCTCAGCTGTACCAAGCAAAGAGGGAGAGGTGCAGCTTGGGTCACTATAAATTTTGGAAAGGGTAAGTTTTTTGAAATAACAATATAGCCTTACTCCTCCTCTCAACTGCCTTCTCTGCATATCTACCAGGAGATATAAAAGAAGCTGAAAT
>JAQQSK010016422.1:0-10446 GCA_028658325.1 Potorous gilbertii | reverse complement strand
CTAGTGAAAAGCCTATCAGAGATTCAAATCCATATTCTCTGACTTCAGATACAAATTTCTCTCTTCAATACCACACTCTTGGTTTACAGAACAAGTACATCATCAGCAAAAGAGGGAAGTGAATTAGACATTAGATAGAAAGTATTAGACAGTGGTAGCAATTCCAGGTTGCAGAATTAGTGAACAGAATGAAAAACTTACACTAGCATGAGAATTAGTCAGCGTTTATTTCATAAGGAGAATCATCAGTTCAGTAGAACAAAGATGTAACATGAAAGCAAGCTTTCTTCCAAGACTAGAGACTTAGGAATTACGCAGTCACCATCTTCAAGTACCAAAGAACTTCTATGTTGAAGAGAGAAGAGTAATGTTTTACTTGGCCCCAGCAGGCAGAACAAGAAGCAAAAGCCTTAAATAATTTTGGATCACCAGAAGGAAAGAACCATTCTAGCAATTAAAACTACTGAAAAGTGACATGGACCACCTTGAAAAGTACCCTTAAGGGATATGTTCAATCAAAGACTAGATGATTACCTATTGGGTAAGTCATAAAGGAGATTCCTGTGGAGAGAGAAGTAGAGACAGATGTTGCTAAAGCATGTCCTAATCCTGGGATTCATGATCAATAAATAAGAATTTTAAAAAATTCTATGAGTTAAGAAGTTTTGATAAGTTAATGTCTTCATGTAAGTCCATCTTGGACTACTTCTATGGGGACTTGGTTTTTGATGTACTTAAAGTCCTAATCATGAGGTAATATTTTTCCAAAGGACACCATACAGTAGTCTATTTAGGCATCATTCCTTATATAGGGGTATTGATTTCTGAGAGTTGCAAGGGACCACAGTAGTTCAATTAAATTAAAATTAGCAGATGTTTATGGCATTTACTACTGCAATGCTCAAGACTTGATGCTAGAAATACAAAGATAAAAAAACCATATTCCCTGACCTGAAAGAGTTTACAATTTAATAAAAAGGGCTACCATAATTGATAGAGTTAGATAAAAGGACCAACAAAGTACTATTAGACATTTGTGGAAGAAGAGATTTCTTCTGTCTGTCGGCACTCAGGGTGTGTTCAATGTAGGATATGGTATCTGAGCTAGACTTTGAGGAGTCCATTAAAGGCGCACAGGCTGGCAGACCAGGATGAAATACATGAATGCCAGAGTATCATCAGTGAATAGCTAATAATCTAGTTAGATTAAAATGTAGAGTACATCAAAAGGAGTTTAGAATATAATCTCCTTGAGACAAGAGATTATTTTTTTGCTTTTGCATTTTCCTTAGGGTTCTATCTCTTATCATAGAAACACAGAAAGCATTAAGGAAAAAAAAAAATTGAGTAAGGTGAAATATGGCTAGAAAGGTAGGTTTATGTGATAGTATCATTCTCCTCTTTATATAATCCTGAATCCATATTAACACAGTTCATCTTTACAAAATCCTGTATGATCCAATCATTTCTTCCCTTGTTTTATCACCAGTCACATCTTGCCACATTCACCCAGGGATTTTTTTTACCCACATATTTCTTCTGGTTCAACTTAGTATGGTTGAATAGACCTTGAAAAAATCATTGAAGACGATGAGTGGGTCTCCCACAAGCTTATATCATGAAATCTAAATTGGGCCTTTTTTGAAGTCAGACAATCATTTAACTCCTCCCTATTTGAATTTTTATCCCAGCCACCACAGTCACAGTTGCAAACCTCCTCTTCTTTCCTCAAATCTTTCATAGCATCAGTTTCCCCATTCTTTTAACTGAGGACCTTGTCTCCTATTTCACTAAGAAAGTCAAAATTATTCACTGAAAATTTACTCTCCTTACTTCTTCTAAATGTAATAATCCTTTGAATAATGTCTTCTTGTTTATTTTAGTATATTATGAAAAAGTATATCTTCTCATCATTAACAACTTCCCTATATGTGTCCTTGATTCCAATTCCTCTTGTCTTTTCCAGTGAATTTCCCCACCTATAATTCTCTCTTGGTTTCTAGTCTTTGGTCTCTCCCTATCACCTACAATCTATATCTATAAGTCCATCTAGCCCCCCCCCCAAAAAAAAACCAGAAAACCACTCACAAAAACACCTCATGAACTTTTGTCAGTCTCATATACCATTTTCTTCATCTTTCCTCCTTTTCTTAGCCAAACTCCTTGCATAGATTCTGTACTTTGTATTTCCTCACCTTCTTAATCTTTTAAGTCTTCTGAAAGCTCTTTTAAAACTTCAGCATTCAACTATACTCATTCCCAAGTTACTAATAATCTCTTATTTATGAAATCAAATGATATTTTCTCAATCCTCATTCTTCTTCATTTCTCTGAAACCTTTGAAAATGTTGATCTCCATCTAACTATTTTCTCTTCTTTGAATTTTTATCCCCTGACATTATTTTCTCTTGGTTCTTCTACCTGCCTAAGCATTCTTTCCTCAGGTTCTTGGGATGTTTCATTAACCATCTAATTATTCTAAATTCCTTGTCAACCTCAAATCTCATGGGTGCAATTACCATTGATATGGAGAAGACTCCCAGATAAGACCACAAGCTTTCTCCTGAGATACAATCCCATATGAGCAACTTCTGAAAATATAATTTCAACTGAATGCCCTATGAGAATCTCAATTCAGCATGTCCAAGAAAAAAGAAATCTTATCTCGTCTCCTCTTTTTTGTTTAATTAAATTATTTTATTTGTTTTCAGTGTTCTACAATCACTTCCATATATCTTAGACTCTTTTCTCTCCCTCTTCCTCCTTCCCCTCTCCCTCCCCACTCCCTCCCTGAGACTATGGCATACAATTTTATATAGGTTCTACACATACATTCCTCTCAAATACATTTTCACCTTAGTCCTCCCCTCATCTCTTGAACTTTCACATTTTTGTTGAGGTTACCATCACCCTTCTAGTAACCCAGGTTCTGAACCATGATGTCATCATCAACTCCTTATTCTCATTCATTCCATATATCTAATCAGTGGCCATATTTTATGGTTCTTATCTCCACAAGAGATAAATTAAAGTAAGTCTCTCCATTCAAACAACACTCTTATTAAATCAGGTCTTCATCACTTCTCAATTAGATGATTACAACAGCATCTTACCAGGATTCCCTGCCTCAAGTGTATCCCCTCACCATTCTTCCTCCACATTGCAACTAATGTTATTTTTTCTTAATTATGCCTCTAACTTTGTCATTCTTCTATTCAATAAACAACTCAGTGTCTCTCCTTAAACTCTGGAATGAAATGTCATTTACAATTCTTTACAAGTTGACTCCATCCTGCCTTTCCAACCTTAATGTATATTGCTTCTATCAAAGCAATTTTCTACCTTGCCACTCTGTAATTCTTGCTATTCTGCACCCAGAATAATTTATCTTCCATCTGCATATTTGCACTAGTTCTGCTCCGTATGCATGTATATCTTGGAATGTTTTATCTCATCACTCCCTCATTCTGAATAGCTAATGCAACTTTCATTCTCTCTCTCTCTCTCTCCCCCCCTCTCTCCCCCTCTTCCTACCCCCCTCATTCCTTTCCCCCTCCTTCCCTTTCCCCTTTTCCTATCCCTATAGTTAATTGAAGTCAGATAGATAAGAGGTAAATAATGCATAGATACTAGAGAGACCTCAAAAGTTTTCACTAAAAGGAGTGACATAGTCAGACCTATTTGTGGGGGGGAAGTGAGAAGGAATATTGGTTAATTCAATAGTACAAAGGTTATGAGGGTTAAAACTATAATGTTGGTCATGGATTTTGAAAGAAGAGAACAGATTTGAGAGACAATATTGAGGTATAACTAATGAATAGGAATTGTATCTGATTGGCTATGGGGTGGGTGGGTAAGGAGGATGGATACCTTCTATAGATGGATAACACCCAAGGGTCTCACATTTACTAATTATCAGAATGTGGGCAAAATAATTCCCTTCTCTGAGCAATAGTTTCTTTTTCTATAAGATGGGGACAATACCCTATTGGGTTATCATTAGAAAAGCTTTTTGAAAACTGCAAAATAGCATATAAATGTAAGTTATTGTATTTCCCATTTTCCATATCTCCCCAGATCCCATATTTCTCAGGGATAATCGAGAGTTTTAAGTTGTTTTAGATGGACTGGAGATCGTCATATTAAAAAAGATAAGCCATCATTACAGTGATTTATAATGAAAAGGATCTTCCTCATGAATTCCCCAGATTCCACTTAGACTGTTGGAAGCCTGAGCCCTGGTTTCAAATAAAGTTGCAGAGCTGAGAGATCATAAAGATGAACTAAAAAGGAATATAAAATTTGAAAATCTGCAATTTACTGAAAGCACAAGAGCCATTAATTGTCAGTGATAGTTCTCATTAAACCAGCAGCATATGTTGCTATTATAAGGATGTTTGTCATGAGCTCCTGAGAGGTCTATTAACAATAAGACTCTATTATTCCAGATGTTTTGTCTCCACCGTACACACCCTCCACAATTAATTTCCAATGGCCTGAATTTATAAATCTTGAAAATGAGAAAGAAAAGTCATTCACCAAATATGGTATCTGAAGTTCCATTTAGAGTCAGGAGGAAGGCACTCAAAAGTTCTGAAATATGGTAGAACATTTTATTCCTGCCCCATTTTAAGAGATGTTGACTGTTTTTCAGAATTACCTCTGTAGTCTCAACAGTAAATACATATAGAAAAGGTGGAGAATGAGCAAATACCTGCAATTTACCCTGATTCTGTGACCCCCCTTCACTGCAGTTGGAATTATTTTTTTCTCCTTGCACAGCACTCTGTTTAACCTCTCTTATGCTCTTTTCATATGCCAGTATGTATTGTCATTAGCTACATTAGTTACATGCTATGCCATTCCCCTTGCCCCTCATTCCCCTTCCTCCCATTGACTGTGTCCGCACAGAGGGAAGACTGGCAGCTGCTGCTCATCTGTGTTCCTGTGAACTGGTAGCAAGGGTACAATAAGTCAGCGTATATGGAAAATAGAAGTGGAGAATAAAGTGTTGTGGTACTAGGTTAACTCTAACTCATGGCAGAGTATCTACAGCAACTGGGAATAGAAAAGTGGGAAAGAGTTAAAGAAACAGTGAACCTGGACTCTTATGGTGGCCCAGAGTCTATCTTTCCTTTAGCCTGGGTAGGGTCCTAGTGCAAAACCTGCTGGGAACACAATGATGGCAATACCATAATAACTTCCTAGTAAAATAGCATTTATATGATACTATAAGATTTGCAAACATCATCACAAACATTATCTCATTTTGTCCTTCTAACAGTCCTGGGAGGTAGGTGACATTATCATCTCATTTTATAGATGAGAAAATGAGTATGGGAGAAGTTACATGAATTGTTCTTGGTCACACAGCTAGTAACTATCTGAGGCCAGGTTTGAAGTACAGGCTCAGCATTCTACTCACTGAATCACCTACAGTAGAGATATCCAACAGTTTAAGTGTTTTAGTTATCTGCAGAGTCTCCTTGGGGGTTCATGCAGGCAAAAAATGTATGGGATATCAAGGATGAGCAGCATCACCTCAATGCAGGTAATTGCGGCATACATCACGTTTGAACCTGTGGGTCTTTTCCATTTGTCTATCTATAGAGGCATAGAGTCTGCTAAATGGTACACATGGTAAGGGCAAAGCCAATATCTTACTTACTTTTAGCATCTTTCTCAGTACCTAATACAGGACTCTGAACATAATAGGCACTTAAAACTGATTTAGAAAATTAACTGAATTGATTGAACTGGATTTAGGTAGACTGTTAGTCTCTTTTAGTACAATCTCACTCCTTCATATAACTTCTCTTTGTCCTTACACTACAGAAATTTTTAGTCTTTGTTATTTGGATAATTTTTGCAAAAGCATCATTTAAAAAAAAGTTAATATGGTTTTTACTGAGGACAGGTCACGACACACTAAACTAAATACTAGACTGATATTGGCCATACGTCACAGGCAATGTTCTCTCAACTCAGTGCCTTTGTAGTGGCTGTCCCTGAAGCCTGGTAAATTCTTCCTCATTGTTTACATATCTTAAAGGTCTGTTATATCTTCCAAGACTCAAGGCAAGCACCATCTTCTTTGGGACATCTTTCTAGGTCTTCTCAGTTTCGAGTAACTTCTCTTCTTAAAGGATATCTTCCATCTCATTGTTTCCTATGTTGTATATATAGAAAAGCATACATAAATATATAAATATATACACATATGTATTTGTATATATATATATATATATATATACATATATACACACATATATATTTCTCTGTATGTGTATGTACAGTGTGTATATTTGTATGTATTGTCTCCATGTTATTTTCACTATTAGAAGGTAAGCTCATTGAGGCAAGGATTCCCAGCCTTTACACAGTGTTTATTATATAATAAGGTCTTCATAAATGCTTGTAGAATTGATCAATTACTGACCAATACGTGAGATTATATTATAATTGCAATACCTTACACTTTTACTGTGGTCCTGGAAAAGATCTATGTGTCTCTTATCTGAGGACTTGCCTATTCAGGTGCATGAGAAGCTGAAAATATTTCTCCTCTATTATATCCATACCCTCTGCAGTGGAAGAGATGAAACCTCCAGATACTTTAATGAAAAGATGTATCAGCCCCTGTCTTTATGCTACAGTTAGTCAGAATCTATGCTAAACTTTAGAGGCATAAAGTTTGGAGTCTGAAGAAGCTGTATTCTTGGGGAAAATGAAAATATCCACAATTACATCTGGGTAGGTATACTATTCATCAATATACTTTACAAGATCTCTATACTATTGTAAATAGTTTCAGGAATTAATTGGATTAAAGGGGAGAAAAAAATCTCCTAGTGTACTGCCTTCTGGTAACTGACTTCTCTGTGTTATGCAATGTACTGTGTTTGTACTCAAAACTGGAAAAGAGAGAGACAGTCCATTTTTGGACAAAATTCAAATACTTTCAAGTTGTACTTAAATAACTTAGCTTCTCAGATTCCCAGGTAATCTCCACATCCAATGAACCATTAAAGGGGAACTTTAGCAGAAAATGTCATATATAGTAAAAGAAAAAAATGAAATATATTTTAAAACCAAATTGAATAAACTTCAAATTTAAGAATGAGTTTTAACTTATTCTCTATTTAGAAGATAAATTTCTAAAAATGAATTTTATACCTTCCATGTCAAAGTTATTATAATTTAAATGAAGGCAAATAAACTATTTCATTCATTCAACATCTATTAGGCACATACTTTGTGCAGAAAGTCATGTTAGATGATGGGGAAGATATAAAGTTTAGATGAGACAATGTTCTTGTACATTCTTCTGTATAATGGGGAGTTAGGACATCAACATAAAACATAAAATAAATTCCTTGATTTGAGAGATAATTTTTTTCATTTTATCTTTGTGCATCCAGTGCCTAAAATAGTGTTATGAACAAAGTATGTAGTTGCATATGGTGGTATAAAAATAGTGAGCTCCAGGATTTTAGAAAAACATGGAAAGTCTTGTACAAAATAATGAAGAGAAAAATAAACAGAATCAAGAAAACGTTGTATACAGTAACAGCAACATTGATTAAAGAATGACTTTGAGCAATTATGTTATTTTGTCTATTATAAATATTCAAATTAACTACAAAGGGCCTAGGAAGAAAGATACTATTTGCATCCAGAAAAAGAACTGATAAATAGAAGTATATGTAATATAATTTTACATGTATACATCTATTTGTGTTTAATGGTAGCCACTGAGGGTAGAGGAGGAAAGAAAAAAATAAATAAAAATAAAGAAATAAAAAATACATGCTAATTTTGTTGTACATTTGAAAGGAATAACAAGTTGTACATAATAGATTTGCAGTCTCATGTATATCATCTTTTTTGTTGTATAGTGTTTGGAAAATGCTTTTCTTATTCCATAAATTAAAAAGAAAATTTCAAAAAGAAAATACAACAATAATCACAGTTGCTGAAGTTAGGGCTGAGAAAAGCGCTCAGTGAGACATTCACCCCCACAAATATCTCTTAAGAACTTTCTATATTTAGAGTCCTTTTCTAGGTACTGGAGACACAAGGACATCATTTAAAAAATCATCACTGATCTTGTGCAGCTTATATTCTAATTTTCTTTTTTATCTTAATCTCCTCCTAGGCCATATAGTCAAAGGACTATTGCTAAAAGGAACAGACAAGGAAAACTTTGTGGAAGAAATATCATTTAGGTTTGGTGTTTAAAAGTGAGTAGACATTAACCAGGCAATGCAAAAGAAGAACCGTCTTGGCATAAAGTAGAACATGAACAAAGGCTTGGAGATTTGACATTATGATGAGCAATCACAGAATATTCTAGCCTGACTCAAGAATAGGGGCATTTATATAAGGCCAAAAAGGTAAACTGCTGCCAGATTTCTAGAGGAATCAAATGTCAGAGAAAGACATTGAACCTTACTTGATAGTCAGCAAGGAGCCATTGATGACTTTGGAGTAATGGCATGACATGATCAATTACATAATCATATGAAAATTTAAAGATAATTGTTATAAGGACTATTCACTATGGATTTCCTTGAAGTTTGTTCCATGGAAAATTTACTCCCCCCAAAATTAATAAGGGATAAATGTGATGTTTTAAGAATGTAGTAAATAAATCTGCCTATAGATTCTTGCTGTTATGTTTCCATTTCATACAGAAAGCAATCTTCTCATCGTCTCACAGTAACAATACTGCTTATCACACCATAATATTGTGGGACAAGTGACTATCATTTTCTGATAATAGTCCAGGAAAACAAAAAGTCATTGAAAATGAACAACATTTTTATAAAATTGCAGCATGATCTCCACAAGATTCTATGCTTATTTAAGCCCCTTCAGCAGAAAACATTATCGTTGAAATTGCCAAACCTTTCATTACAAACTTTCATTAAAAATCTCTCCATCTGATTCTTGTCTGGAACTAACTGGAGATGCTATTAACTTCATAACGATTTTGGAAGAGTGAAGTCTTTCCTAATATGCCACCCAATTTTTAAATTTCGGAAAATTGCTTTTCTCTTTTTTTGCACTCCTCAAATGAGACATTTCACTTGATTGGCTCAATAGTTTTTGAGCTCAATGGCCAACTAAAGGTCAAATGGAATTGTTCCAGACTGATTTTTCCTTATTTTATACAGTAACAAGGGAAAAGGCTTGCCAAACAGGCAGAAAGCTGAAGTAGAAAGAGTATTATTTTTTTCAGGTTAAAGATCCTGGTTCAAATTCAAGATATGCTCCTCACCAGTGCATGGTTTTGGACAAATCACAGAACCTCTCTCCATTTTTTCTTTATGAGTAGAGAACAAAGAGGAGGCTAGAGAATCTCTAAGGTTCCATTTGGCTATAACCTCTAGACATTCTGATTAGACCCATGATAACAAAACAGAGTTCATTCTCAAAAGTAAAGCTGTGATGTCTTCAATCTACCTCCATCACTGAGTATAGCTTCATGGAGAAGCAAAGGCACATTCTAGGTATAGACTTGGAACAGATGAGCCAATGGTCTTTTATGCCATAGGGAAAATATGCTAAATTTGAATTCAACAGTCTTGTGTCTGAGATTCAGCTCATTTCAGTTTGAGAAATGTTCATTATGTACCTTACAAGTCATGCCATTGTGCTAATCCCTGGGGATATGAGGGCAAAAAAATCATAGTCTCTGATCTCAGATTTTTATGGGAGAAGATGGGGATGGAGTAGGGTTACAGCATTTGCATAAGTAAATAAATATGAAGTATATAGAAAGTAATTATGAATGATAGAGTGCTAATTCTGTAACAGGGAGTTGAGGTGGTCAGAAAAAATAGCCTTACATAGGAGGTCATATTTGGTCTGCTTTCTGAAAGAAGTTATGAATTCTCAAAAGAAAAGGTAAAAAAGCATGCAAGGTCACTTGTACCTAACTTAAGAAGTGTGAGATAGAATAAGTGTGGAATGGGAAGCTGGACCATTTACCTGGAAAGGAGAGAATGAAAAGGAAGAGTATGAATTAATTTGGAATGGAACTTTCAGAAAGGCATTTTTCCTCTTCTGACCTGCATTTACTGATCTGAAAATTGTGATGGTTGTACCAAGTGGCCTCTCTTCTTCTTCTTTACATCTCTTCTATCATTCTGTGATAATGTCTTTTGAGGACTCAGACAAACTTCTCATATGAATTAATTATTTCCCTCAGAGCACCATCTTTTAATTGTAAGGGTAGTTAGGGCTGAGAAAGAGAGAAGTCATGGTCAGGGCAGGAGTATGATTTGGGTCAGTGCTAAATCACAAGCAGGTAATCATATCCTTAAAACAAACTTGTCTGCAAAGATAATACTAAAATGATATGGATCTCTCTCCTTTTTCTGAACTGTCTGTAGAATTACATTACATTCCAATAGAAGAGCATTCCAGTTAGTTTTTTTT
>JAQQSK010016421.1:0-10446 GCA_028658325.1 Potorous gilbertii | reverse complement strand
CAAATGGGGAGAAAATTTGGAACCCAAAATTTTGTGAAAATGAATGTAAAGAGTTAAATAAATAAATTTATATTAAATGTGGGAAAAAAAATTGTAACCGAAACCACACTTTCTCATTTTTTGTGATTCTCATCCATGCCTTCCTTCCAAGGTCCTGAGGCCCTCCCCTGGAATCTCTCAAGAGTAAATACTAGTGAAGCCCTTGGGCTATCTGTTTGTTATCCTTCATTCTTGATTCATCCAGATACTTTGCCAGTCATGTTTTCTGGATGGTATCTTTTATATTGTTTGTGTACAAATCGTCATAGGTAATATGCTACAGCCTCCATTGCCCTTTGGGCCATCTGTAATTTTGAGTCGTTGGAGATCCTTCTATAATTCATAGCATGAAGCATCTCTTTGTAAAAACTGGCCTTCTCAAGATTGTGATTTATTTAACTGGTGGCTCTTTTCTTTTTAGGGGCAGTTTACATAACAAGTATTTATTGAACCTAAAAAAAATTATATTAATTTTTCACTTTAATGCTTTTGAAACTATTTCTTTTTTTGTTAAAATTCCTAAATAAATATGGTTAAGACAATATGTCATTACGTTGAATACAACAATATTATGAAATCTATAAACTGGCTGACTTAAATGAACATTCCCTAGTTGATTATCTGTGACATAGATGTATTATGATTTGCTACTTTTCTTTTTCACCGGTGTGTTGGGAGATTTTTCTTAAAGGACCTGAAAGTTCTTTGAGGAAAAATTCCCTGGTAACAAGAAATACCTTTACATTGTTGTTGTTGTTATTAATATAATGGCTATAAAAAGTTACATATGGGATGCCTGAAGTGGATGCCTCTTTTGTCCAGGTTTTCTTAAAGTACTAAGTATATCTAGGCTTCCAGTCATAGGCATTTCCAAAATTTCCATGGAGTCCTTGGCACTTTGAGGGTTCAAATTTTGATTAATTTGAGGGGGCCTTACACATTATTAAAAACTACTCCATTTGACTACTCCATAATACTTCCTCGTGATGAAAGTAACCAGATTAAATGAGCTTTTTTGGACATTGTTAGTATGTGCCTTTTAAATATATAATTTTGTAGTGTGAATAGAATAGCTGTTTTTCAGAGAGTGTGTGATAATCTATTTGAATAGACTGTTGAATAGTTACTTAGAGAAATTCTGCCTTAGAAATACAGTAATTGGTTTAATGTCACAATTTTAGTGGAAATTCTTCTTTCAGAAGAAAGAATTTCACATTGGTATTAGTCACCTTATTTAGAACTAGAGCCATTTGGAGCTTTTCTGTGAGAAGAGCCAGTTAGATCTTTATATTTATACTGGGAAATAATGTGTATTTTAAGGAACATTCTGTAGAAAGAATTCGTTTAAAAAGTAACTTATTGTGAGGCAATGTGACATTATAATTATAGTAATAATGGACTTTTAAAATAAAAACAATGATTAGTGCCATAAAATACAAGTACTTTAACAGCATTGAAAATTACATAAAATACACACGTGTGTGATTCTACACTTTTTCGATTTTGTCCTGGATTATTTCCTGGAGAGAGCCAGCTTTCCATCAGAGGGAATTCGTTGAATTGAGTGAGCCTCTAAGTTGAGAATGGATACATTAAACAAATTTATACATTTGGAAACATAGCTACTAGGACAGCATTGCATTTTTTCATGTTTAGGTTTTTGAAGTAACCTTAATAAGATTGTTTTCCTTTTCATTTATGTACTTTATTTACTTTTTAAAAAAAGTATATGTTTTGATTATACATGCAAGGATTTCATTAGTAAATATTACAATAAACCAATTTAGCAATTAGTAACAATTACTGGGGGTATTGAAACAATCCACTGGCAAAAGGCTTCCATTCTAATTTGTAAAACAACAAACACACATACATATACATATAAAGCTACATATAAATATATACAAAGTATTTTAATAGAAGGTAGTTTGAGAAGGCGGGCTCTAGTGGTTGGGAGTTTTAGAAAAGCCTTCAGGTAAAATGATGCCTCAGCTGCTCATACTGGAAGAGAATGTTATATGGAAATAAGGGTGGAATCACCTTCAGGGATGAGGGGGTGGGCAGAGCAACCCATACAAAAGCATGGAGATAGGACATGGAATGTCATTTGTCAGAAACTGACAGAATGCCGGTTTGGCTGAATTTGAAGGTGTGGGGATTGTCCAGTGAGTCTGGGAAGATAAATTGGGGCCAGGTTGTTAAGGGCTTTAAAAACTAAAAAGAAACTTCTATTTTATTCTAGATATATTAAGGACACTGTGAAGGTGATTGAATGAGAGAGTTACATGGTTATATTTGCACTTAAGGAAAATAATTTTACTATCAGTGTGGAAGTTAGATTGGAGTAGGGAGAGACCTGAAGCAAAGGAGACCAGTTAGGAGGGGGTTGCAAAAATCTGTGTGAGAGATAAGAGCCTGAACTTAAAGTGGTGTCTGTGGGAGTGGAGAGAGGAGATTGGATACAAGAAATGTGAAGGTAGAAGTGGCATGATTTGTCATGGCTGGTTATGTGGTATGAGGGGAAGTGAGGGGAGTTGAAGGTAATGCCTTGGTTATTGACCTGGGGAACTTGAAGGATGGTGATACCTTTGACAGAAATAGAGAAACTTAGAAGAGGGGAGAGCTTGGGGGAAAAAGGAGTTCAGTTTTGGGCACATTGAGTTTAAGATCTAGACTATCCAGGTTAAAATATTCAATATGCAATTGGTAAAGTATAACTAATTACTTGGACTGAATATATAGATCTGGAAGTCATCTGTATTATAGATGATAGCTAAACCCATGGGAACTAATGAGTTTACCAAGAAAAGAGGCCTATAATAGAATCTATGTATCTCTATAGCTCCATTTATTTCTCTTTTTCTGTCTCTCTCCTATGTATATTAGTAAATTCTCTGTGTAGAGATAATGGTTAAACCTTGGGAAGCTGATGAGCTTTCTGCTCATCAGTTTAGAGAGAAAAGAGAATAGGGTCTATGGCAAAACCTTGGGGTAACACTTCACACTTTGGGATCTTGGTATGGAACCAGCAAAGGAGACAGAAGAAGTGGTCAGGCAAGTCAGAGGAGAACCAGAAGAAAACAGATAGATTGAGAAGGATAAGGACCCAGAAAAGGCTGAGATTTGACAATTTGATAATTAAGGGATCATTGGTAACTTTAGAGAAGGCAGTTTCAGCTGAGTGCTGAGATCAAAAGTCAAACTTCAAAGAGTTGAGTGAATGAGAAGGGAGAGAAGAGAGAAAGTAAAGGTATATGGGGAAGGAAGACTAGGATCTCTGGGGTGAGGGCTTGCTCTTTTCAGGGCTGCTCATTCACCTTTGGTTTTCACTGTCACCCGTGGCTCCAAGAAGCTGTAGCATGCACAATGGCCACATCATCTTGGCAGATGGGCTAAACCAGGTTGATGGTAACTGACAGACCTCCAGTATGTTGGTGAATGGGGGAGGGGGGTATCTGTCTCAACCACTTATCCTGATGGAATGGATTGATGAGAACCAAAGGTCATGAAGGTGCCTGAAGCAGGCACTGTGGAGCACTTGGAGAGATAGAGAGGGTAAATAACTTTTTAAAGAGTTTATTTGAGAAAAAGAAGAGAGCTAGAGATATAGGATGATAAATCTAAGGAAAGGTTTTTTAAGGATGGAGGAACCTTGGGCATATTTAAAGGCATTAAGGAAGGAGTCAGTAGATAGGGTGATGTTTAAGATGCAGGGGGTGAGGGGGATGATTGAGGCTTTGGTCTACCAGATAGGATGGGAAGGAATTGTCAAGGTCCACTTTGTTGTGAGAGATTGAGAACAGAGGAGAGGAAAGGGATAATATATGTGAACGTGAGAGCTCAAGTTTAATGGCCTCAATTTTTCAGTAGACTAAGACAGAAATCCTCAGCTTTCTCAGTTGGGGAGAGGAAAGTGTGGTAAGATTAAGGAGTAAAGAGAAAGCTTTGATGTAGAGTGAAATAGGAAATGAATTAGGAAGGGATAAAAGGATTGCCTTGCTTCAGTGAGAGCGCAGTTGGATAATATTTCATTCCCTACAGTTCATCAGAGTTGCTTTCAGGAGAATTGCTGTTTCATAACATAAAGAGAGAAAGCATTTCTGAATTTTGCCATGTAGTTGCATGTTAATGCCATCATAGTCCATTATTATAGCTCATTAATATAAGCAAGTCTGACTTAGTTACAGCTGTTAGGCTTTCTGTTAGTAAGAAGGAACCCGTCAGTTGTAATTTACTTGCATGGTAATTTAAAAATAATTAGGTTGTAATGCTGCTTGCTCTCTCATTGGCATGGTAAAACAGGTTCAGGGTAATAATTGATTAATTGGTTTGGCTTTAATGTGGCAAACATTAAATCTCTTCTCCTGGGAAGAATGGAATGGCTTATGGTCTGTTGGAAACATTCCAGAATAACTCCTATCTTGGTTATCAAGTAATTTAGTTAAGCTTTTTGTTTCACTGTGAGAATTTACAATACCAGTTATTTACTCAGCAAGCATTTATTAAGTGTTTACTATGTACTAAACACTGTGCTAAGTTCTGAGAATACAAAGAAAGCAAAAACAGTCTTACCTTTTAGGAGCTCATACTCTAATGAGAGACAATGATAAATAACTATGTATATTATATATATATATGTATACGTATATGTATATATACGTATACATATATATATATATACATATATATATATATATAAGCCATATTATATATATGTGTATATGATGTGATTTCAGAGAGAAGGCACTAGCAATGCAGGGGCTAGGAAAGTCCTCTTGCAGAAGGTAAAGTTTTATCTGAGTATTGAAGGAAGTCAGGAGGTGGAGATGGGTTGAGGGGAGAGAAAGAAAGAGAACAAGCAGTTGTTAAATACTGAGTACCAAGTACTATGCTAAGCATTTCACAAATATTATCTCACTTGATAGGTGCTTCTATCCTTATTTTACAGTTGAGGAAACTGAGTCAGACAGAGGTTAAGTGCCTTGCCCAGGTTTACCCAACTGGGAAATGTTTAAGGTTGGATTTGAACTCAGGGTTTCCTGACTCTGGACCCCAGAGCTCTACCCATTTTGCCACCCAGTTAAGGGAGAGCTTTCCAGACATGGAGAATATAGACAGTAGAAAAAACACAGAATTGTTTGCAAGGAAGATCAAGAATACCAGTGCTGATAGATCAGAGAGTACATAGAAGGGAATAAAGTATTAGAGGAATGGAAAAGGTAGGAAGGAGCAGATTGTAAAGAGCTTTAAAACCAAGCAAAGAATTTTATATTTGGTCATGGAGCTAATAAGGATCTACTGGAGTTGACTGAGTAGAGGATTGACATGGTCAGACCTTTGCTTTAGGAAAATTGGAAATATGTGAGTGCTTTTTATATTATAACAAACTAAAAGAGGTATAATAATCAAAAGGCCAGAACTAACATTAATTGTCCTGTCCCTTACAATATGGTCATCCCTTTGATCTCCCCCACCACCCCATGCTGAATGGAGCTCTTTGCCTATAATAGACAATAAGTGAATAAATGAATGAAACAAATGTTGTATTGAAGGCACCATCATATTACTTACTGAGCTGGTGGTCATTGTGGAAATGGTATTACTGTTTGGAAGTTGCTGCACACTGGTGTTTCTTATCTTACTTGCTTTAGAAAGGTGCTAATATTCTGATAAATGACTTAAAGTCTTCCTTTTCAGAAAGCTACATAACATTTATTACCCAGAAAACAGTTGCAGGTAATAAAAAAAAAAAGAATTTTCCCTCCTGGTTTGATTTATACTTTTACTGGTTTTGAACCTGGAAAAGAGAAGTTCTTCATCAGTGAATAGCTAAAGTAATTTTTTAAATGAGTTTTTTTACCCAGCTTTTGGATGACAAATGACTCCATAGTTGAATGTAACACATTACAGTATGCTTAGTGTTCATTTCACTTTTAGTTTCTCAATATGGTCTCATTTAAAAATTAGGGTCCTTGTGATAACCCTGAAACTGTATAGGAAACTAAAACGTATGTGTTATTTATATTCATAACAAGGAAGAAAACCCCCACATCACCCCAAATCCCAAACCCTCATGCTGCAACCCATATTCTGAAGTGAGGTGATATTACTTTCTTATTCATTTATATTTTATAGCTGTACATTATAACTATTTACATGCAATCATTTTAAGGTAAAATGAAAGAGATATAGTTGATACTCTGTCACTTAACAAATGGGCTTTTTGAGAAGAATTTTTGAGCTAGTATTAAAATTGGAGTCAAGGTACATGTTCTGGATATGGGTTGTGGTGTAAAGGTTACAAAATTTCCATCAGAGCTTTCATTTCTCTACCAGGTATTGTTGAGTCCTAGTGGCTACATTAAGTGGATTTCCTGACACTGCACCATGGGAGAATATTGAATTTCTTATTATTGTATTTGGAGAGGACTGTTATTGAAGATGCTGCTGTGGTATGGAGTGAGTGTCTTCATTATCACTGAGGTTTTTTTTTTTAAAACCTGTACTTGCTTAGGAGGGGGCTTGTCACTAAGGGATTTTGAAGATCATGTGTCAGATTTTTCTTGGAAATTATTAGCAGATCAAGACAGTTCTGTCATAAACATTATGTATAGGTAAACATTATGTATAGATTAGTGCTTTTTCCTTGTAAAAACCTGCCAACTGTTGGGATGAAAACATTAGCAGCTTTTGTAGATCCAATAGAAATTCACTAGGTCTTATACTTCCTTAGCTGTCTGAAAAAGCATGGGAAATTTCCAGGGCAATGATGATAATATTGCTGTTCTGTTGAGGACAAAATATAGCATTGTTCCTTTCAGTTTACATTCTTCTGTGTGTTTCATATAGTTTTGAGACTACCAAAGAGAAGATAGATTATATGGTACAGGGTGACAAGAATATTTTTAAGAATCTGACTTGCAAAAATGTTGAGGAGAAATGACCCAAAACACACACACACACACACACACACACACACACACACACACACAGAGTCACACTCACACTTTACAGTAAATGACTTGATTCTAGCTGTTGCAAAGCTTTGAAATCAGTGATGAAATTCCTCGTTATAATGCATTTTGTTAATGCTAATAATGCCTTTGTGCTTTCTCCATTATGTTTTATGTTTTGTGTCAAATTTGATAAGTAGTCTACTGTTCCCAAAGGGAATGTGTATGTACTATCACTTTCATCATCCAGGCTGTGGAAAGAATTGGAATTCCCTCATTCCTTGTTTCTTTGCCTCATTCTTCCTTTCTTATTGCCCCTGCCTTGCAGCCATTATTCATTGAAAGTTCATATGAAAGTTTGAATGACTTTATTCAGGTTAAACAAACAAACTCACTTTTGCCCAAGGAAATAATTTAAAGCTGAGGGTAGGTCACCCTCTAATACTGCTTCCCTTGAGGTGATAGTTGGTGACAGTCTACCTCCCACTTTATATGTTTCTCACCTTTCTTTCTTTCCTTTTCTGTTTTCTTAATTTTGTTTTACTTTGCTGTCTCCCCCTTCCCCCATTTTTTCCTTCTAATCTATTCTTTGGATGTTACCAATACCCAGCTGTTGATTAAATCAACAAGCATTTATTAAGTGCCTACTATGTGCCATGTGCTGTGCTTAGCACTGGAGATGCAAAGAATAGCAAAAACCTCCTTTACCCTCAAGGAACTCACAGAGGAGACAACATGCAAACAACTATGTAAAGACAAGATATATACAGGGCAAATTGGATAAATCAAAGATATACTGAATACATTTCAGAAGGAAGGTACATGCACTAATGGGGCCTTGGAAAAGCTTCTTGCAGAAGGTAGGATTTCAGCTGAGAGTTAAAGGAGGCTAGGGAAACTAGTGAAGTCAGAAGACAAGGAGGGAGATGTCTCAACAGCAGTGAAGGTTTAGTGAGATTTGGGACACTGGAATTCCAGACTTGGATTGGAAGTGGAGTGTCTGGATTATTAGATTGTGTGTAGAGGGGGAGTAAGGTATAAAAAAGACAGGAAAAGTAGAAGGAGGCTAAGTTATGAAACTTGAACCTAAATCTGATTTTATTGAATGGGAGGAGAGGGTGATATGATCAGATCTGCAGTTCAGAAAGATCACTTTGGTAGCAGAGGGGAAGATGGAGTAGGAAAGGATCTGAGGCACAGAGACTACACAGCAGCCTGTTACAGCAGTCCAGGTATGAGGTAATGAGGGCCTGCATGCACCTGAGTGCTGGCAGTCAGAGAAGCATATATGAAAGCACTTGTTTTCTTGGCTTACAAAACCTTTATAGGGACTGTTTTATACTTCTTTTTTTGTATCTTCAGTGCTTGCTACAATTCCTGGCCAATAGGTGGTGCTTAAATGCTCATTGACTAGAGAATGCAGAGAGTGGAGGAGTTTATGGTAGAGAGTTTAGGTATTTTATGTAACTAAAATATAATTTGGGCTGGAAAATATTGCTTTAGATCTATAGACCTAGTGACATTGCTTAGCCGTTTTGTAAGTATTTGAGATAAAGAAGTTGTTTATTAGGGAAAAAGTCCCTTGAAAATAGGATCTTTGTTTTTGGAACATGATAGCTGTAAGTTCAACATAATTTTTGTTTTGGGGTCTAGTAAAAGTTCGTGATGGTCAATATAAAACTACTAGTTTTGTTTGATTTCAGAGATTATGTCCAAAGACATATTTGAACTCAGGTTTTCCTGACTCCTGGACTGGTACTGTAATCCACTGTGCCACCTAGCCCTAAAACCATTAGTTTTGGAATTAAAAGACTTGCATTTATGTTAGCTCTGTGCTGGTGCATAGGTCTTTTACCCTTTTGGGGCCCATTTTTTCATCTGTAGGAAAATACTTGGTGTCTCCATACCTGTGAGAATCAGATAAGGTAGTATATGTTTTATATCACTATACAAACATAAAGTGTTTTTATTACATGAGAAGCAATTTTTCTACCTATGATTCTTTTTTTCCCCTTTATACACCTTTCCACTACTCTGATTTGGAAGCAGTTTTTTAAAGAACAGTTTTTCATGGAATGGTAGCAGTTTGGAATAATCTGAAGTACTTTTAGGTCCTTGGCCTGCTTTAATAGTGACTAATGGGATGTGTTGTTTAGTCTAAATTTGTAACAGATTAAAATTTACATTACTAATTTTTCAGTGTTTTCTCACTAATATCTTTTAAGTTTTGGAAGAAATTCAGTGAATTTTTCTAGAAAACTACCTTATAATTTTTGAATCATCTTTGGCTAATACTTTTTTCCCTAATACTTCTTCCCTTTCAAAGTCCTCAATTAATTCTTTTACGAGGATATCCTATTTTCCTTCTTTTCTCTTCATTTCCACAACCATCAGTTGTCTTTTAAATAAATACAGTTATGTTAGTGTATTATTTTTCTTATTGGTCTGTTTCCATTCTCTGCCATCTTAAGTCATTATTTCCTTTTCCAAGATTCTTTCTAAAACATAGCTTTGATTATGTTTCTTTCATAGGAACTTTGATTGGGTCCCCTTTATCTATTGGATCATTCTTTTATCCATTGTCTGTCCCTATTGTATCTATTTTTAATTGTAGGATCCTGAAGAACTCCATGAAACCTGGAAGGGATTCCTAGTCATGCTGTGATTTATGCCAAGGAAATTTTGGCACAAATACAGAAATGCAGTTATGCAAGAGTGTGAGTTAACTGGAAGCCAAATAAAATAATTTATCAATTTATACAGTAAATCTTACAACTTTTTACATTTTAAAACACTTTATATGAAATGTGTCTTTGTCTTCCATTTACTCTAGTTACAGATTTTACATGATGTGGCATTGGTTCAAAAGTTTTTGATGTTCTCTAATTCTTAATACTCAACCTCACTTTCATCACATTGGATATTAAGCCAACTTTGATGATCTTCCAAGGCTAGCCTGGATTGTAATCTGTGGGTTTTCAAGAGTTTAAATTAGACAAATCCTCAAGCCTACATATGTTTAGATTCATCTTTTGGATACATTTCTTGACATTTTGTGATATGTGGCCTGGTCTAAGATTGTATTGCAATATTTTCTTTTCATTTGAAAGTTTCTGTAATTTTGTGACAATTCTGCTTCTCATTTTACCAGTGTATCAGAGTTCATAATTGCCTCATTAAGACAGTCCTCAAAATCCTTTTCCAAGATTCTTTCTAAAACATAGCTTTGATTATGTTTCTTTCATAGGAACTTTGATTGGGTCCCCTTTATCTATTGGATCATTCTTTTATCCATTGGCTGTCCCTATTGTATCTATTTTTAATTGTAGGAAAAGACAGGCAAACTCCAAATTAAAAAAAAAATCCCTAAAATATTTTTTAATATAAATTTATTTATTTAAATTTTTACATTCATTTTCACAAAATTTTGGGTTCCAAATTTTCTCCCCATTTG
>JAQQSK010016420.1:0-10446 GCA_028658325.1 Potorous gilbertii | reverse complement strand
GAAGGAAGAAATGCAAACTATCAACAACCATATGAAAAATGGTACAAATCAACAAAACAATTAGCTAAATATACACTAAAAAACAACTCTGAAGTTCTATTTCATATTCATCAACTTGACAAATATGACAAAAGAGGAAAATGGTAATTGTTGAATTGGCTATTCTGAAAAGCAATTTGGAACTATTCCCAGAAAATCACTAAATTGTACTTACTTTTTGACTTAGTAATAGAAGTAGTAAGCATATAATCTAAAGATGTCAAATACAGGGAAAGGACTCATATATACAAAAAATTTGTGACTGTACATTTTGTGTTCTAGTCAAAAGCTCTGGTTGCTGGAGATGCAGAATTTAGCCACCTATCACTGAAGCAAGGGGCGTATACATTGGAATTGGAATAAGAATTTCAGGATTCAAATCCCAGATGAACAGCTGAGTGACCTTGGTCAAGTAACTTCATGGGCCTTAGTTCCCCTTATCTGGAAATTGAGGGTTTTAAGATTGAGAACTAGAAAGTATCTTAGAGGTCAATGTCCTCATTTTATAGAAAAGGAAGCCAAGGCTCATAGAGAAGAAGTGACTTGACCATGGTCACATATAGTTAAGTGATAGAGCTGGGGTGACAGCTTGAAATCCCAAATTCTTTCATCTATCCCATGCATCCTTGACTCAAGTATCTATAAGTTCCTTCTACCTCTAAATCTATCATCCTGTGAAGGTACCTGATCAACAAAAAGAGTATAATTTCCTGGGAAACAATTTGAGTGTATTCTTTGACTTTTAGCAATTTGAAGAGATCTTACTTGGTCCTAAACACATTTCTTGTATTTATAACTCTGGATGATCTAAGGTTATCATGATAATATCAAGTTTATAGGTAACTTTGCCTATATTTCTTTGCAGCCTTTGAAGGCAATGTATTTCAGTATTTAGGCATAAAGCTTTTTTATTTGGTCCTGAGATTTAAGTAATAAAAATTCAGATTGCAAAGATAACATCAGTAGATCTATTGTTTCATAGATTTTTCTACTCAGGTGAATATGTAGAATATTATTTGCTTTAAAAATGCAAAGAAGACTTTGTAAGTCTTCAGTTTTGACAATACTTTTCATTCACAAAGCATTCTTAATCCTACCTCAATAAGGATTATACGTATATTAGAATTATAGAATCAATTTTAGAGTCGAAAGGTGCCTTCCAGGTCATCTAGTTTATTTCCATTGCCACCAAATGACTCACCTGGCCTGTTACAATCACCTCCTTTACTGTTCTCATGACTCTTTCCCTGCTCTATTTTTTCCTGTGCTTCTAAATAATTTACCTCATGGATGCCTCTAATCATAACACTCCTCTGCTCAAAAGCCTTCAATGGCTCCCCATTGCCTATAAAACCAAATGCAAATTCATTTAGCTTAGCATTCAAGACTGTTTTCAATGTGTCTCCTACATACTTTCCCAGTCTTACTTCTTTTTTTTTTTTGCACTATATAAATAGCCCCCCAAAAAAAACCTGGACTACTCATTATTCTAGGCTCTCAGCCAGACTTTTTCTACCGTCTTGCATTTGGTCATTGCCTAGAATCCACCCAGTAAAATCTTTCTCTTCTTTCAAGGCCCAACTTTGGTACAAGTGCCTTTATGATGCCTTCTATGATTCCCTTAAAAAGAAGGAATTCATGATAAATGGTTAAAGGACATGAATAAACGGTCTTTAGAGGAAGAAATTGAAGTTATCAATAGTGAAATGAAAATCACTGTAAATCACTAATCAATGGAGAAATACAGATTAAAAGAACTTTGAGAAACTACCTCATATCCATCAGATTGATGAAATTGACAAAAATAGTAAATGACAAATGGCTGAAGGAGCTGTGTAAAAACAGGTACTTTACTCTTCTTAAAGAACTAGTCCAACCATTCTGGCAACCAATTTAGAAATATGCTCCCAAAGCTCTGAAGCTGTATGTAGCCTTTGACCCAGCAATATTGCTGGGATCAAAGAGGGAAAGGATTCCTATGCACAAAAATATTTATAGCAGCTCTTTTTTGTGGTGGCAAATAACTGGAAATTGAGGGGATTTCCGTCAATTGGGGAATGACTGAACAAATTATTATATGTAAATGTGATGGAATGCTAGTATGCTGGAAGAAATGATAAGAGGGAAAAACTAGGAAAGACTTACATGAACTGATGCTGAGTGAAGTGAGCAGAACAAGGAAAATATTGGAACATTGTACATAGTAACAGCAACATTATGTAATGATCAACTGTGATAGACTTAGCTCTTCTGAGGAATACAATGATCTAAGACAATTTCGAAAGACTCATGATGGAAAATGCTATCCACATCCAGAGAAAGAACTGATGGAATCTCAATAGATCAAAGCATACTCTTTTCACTTTCTTTTGTTTTTTTTCATGGTTTTCTCCTTTTGTTCTGTTTTTTTCACAACATGATTAATGTGGAAATGTATTTAACATGATTGTACATGTGTAACTTATGTCAGATTGGGTAGGGGAAAGGGGAAAGAGGAGGGAGGGAGAAAAATTTGGAACTCAAAATCTTATAAAAATGAATGTTAAAACTATCTTTACATGTAATCAGAAAAAGTGAAATACTACTTACAAAAGAAAAAGAAATGATGAAAGGTACCATTTCAGAAAAACCTAGGGAGGCTTGTATTGAACTGACGTGAAATACTGTAAAAAAAAATAACATGATAAATATGAACAAGCATGAAAAGATGTATGAACTAATACAAAGTTGAAGGAAGCAGAACTAGGAAAACAATTTTGACTATGACTACAAAAACGTAAAAAGAAGGAATGAGGAAACAATCAAAATTCAGTCTGGCGAAATTATAATGACCGAGATTGACCCCAAAGGAGGAATATGTGAATCTCTTCCCCACCTTCACTCTCATTGCGTAAGTGGGAGATCATGAATGTCAAAATGCATGTAACACCAGGATTTTTTGATATACTGGTTAGTTTTCTGAATTTTTTTCTTCCTGTCTTAAAAATATTTCTTGCAGTGGGTGACTCTTGATGGAATAGGATGTGGGGATGTGATGGGAAATGCAGGTAAGGTGAAAAAAAAAGCTATCAAAAGTATTTTAAGATATAAAATAAAATCTTTCTAAGTTAAAAAAAGAATATGAAGTCATTGAGCAAGGAGAGTGCTGCATAACATCCCAGAAGTAAACTTGATTATATTTTAAGCAGACAAGAAATGACTCATTTTTAATGTGGGAGTCATTCCTGAATCAGCTGTTGGTGTATAGTCAGACCCCTGACTTGTTAAAGCAAAGATCAAAAATTAATACAAAACTAGAAGAGGAATAATCAGAAAACATATGTTGTGCAATTAAAGTAATAATAACTTGATCTATTTAAGTAAGTTTTTGATGATTAAAAAGTGGAAAATGTATAGAGAAAATTATTTTTTTTTAGCCCAAATTATATTAATTTCATGCAGGTTAACCTATGTAAATTAATTGTCCTCATAAAGAGATCAGGATAGCCTAAAAACACCTAAACCAGTAAAGACTTGACTTGCTTACTAAGCAGAGAGATATGACAGCTGAGGGAAACAATAGTATAGAGTATAAACTCGTTTGTGAAATATTATAAAGACAGATGGTGGAAAGTTATGAGAAATATTATTTTATAAGAAAAGAAGCAATGGAGGGAGAAACCTATTTAAAGAAGTTTGGCAAGAGACCCACCAAAGTAAAGTAATCTTGAAGGCATCAGAAAGATCTACAAATAATAATAAATTCTATAAATAAAACCAAAAATTCTATAAATAAATCAAATGAATTATAATATTTTTTTTAAATCATCAAGCACAATGAAATATGTGTATATAGAGTGTATTCTGGATATGTCCAGGCACTCCCTAATGTCACATAAATTATTTTGGTATTTCATGTTTCATTTCTAAGGTTTTATTTTTTTTTTTTAAAGTATAATTTAATTGTTAATGTAACCAAAAGGTGGTGCTGTGTGGCAAGGTTCACTGGATTAAGTTGGAAAGAGATAACAAAAGAAGTACTCCATCCTTGTAAGGGCTCTACAATTCCCTTTGGAATTTGTGCAATTTCACTTTTTTTTAAACTTCTACCTTAATCTACCCTGGGAAAGGAACAGAGGTTAGCATGACAATTCTGTTTCACAGTATATAAAAAATATTTATCTGAGTTCTCCATTGCCTCAGTGGGACAAGATTTTTGTGCCCATTAGAAGTAAAAAAAAAATTACCCCCCCAACTGTTTTTTGGTAAACTTTTTGCAATATTAGGAAAATACCATCTTAATGGTTCACTTGAACTTCTACAGTGGTTTTTGATATAGCTTTGAATGAAAAAGATGAGTTTCATCAGTAATTTATTGGGAATCCAAAGTGCTCTGTCTCATCAAGTATTGGTTCATTTTCCTGCATCTTACAGTACTCATTCATGGATTTCTGGACTTGTGTTAATTATTTGGAGGCCATATTTTCTTCTATTATTAGTATCTTCCTTATTGGTTCATCTGTATATGCTCAAGGTTTTTAAATAAGTTTTCTTCTTCCTGAGATCATTAATTAATTTCAGTCTTTATGCCTTATGTTCTTTATTGCTTATTTTCTGACTCCTTCCCTTTTGAAGGGGTTTTCCTTAAGGACTAGACCACAAAATTGTCTCACCTTCCCTCACTCTGGGCAATTTAAATTTTATTGGCATTGGTCTCTACCCTAATTAATTTCTGGGAAGACAGAACTGGACACAGTTGAATTCCAGTTTTTCTTTTTTGTTCCAGGGCTGGCAGAGACAGCTGGCATCTTGCTCTGGTTCCCTTTATTCTTTAGTTCTCTAGATAAGCACTGTTGACAATATGGTAAGAGAAAGGAATAATTGCTGAACAACCCACATGCATTCTGTGTTATCTTCAATATCAAAGGAAGAGGGAAAATGTCCCAGAACAAATGCCCAAATACCATTTGCTATAGTAAACTTATAGACAAAATTTGCATTACGTAGACAGGCATGAATGGATGGTAGATTTGGTTTTGAAATCAAAGACCTGTGTATGGGTTCCAGTTCTGCTACTTTCTACCTATATGACCTTATTAACTTTATTTCTCTGTACTTCAATTTCCTTAAATAAGGAGGTTGGACTAAATGGTCTCCAAGGTCTCTTTCAGTTCTAGATCGATGACCTTTAACTATGGGACAAGTTCTTTTCTCCAAAGAAGGCATTTAGATAGGAAGGAAAAAAACGGTTATTTCAGGCCTACTATGTACCAGGCATCGCTAAGTATGTTGCAAAGATGATCTCATTTACTTCTCATGAATGTCCTATAAGATAGATGATATTATTATCCCACTTTACAGTTGAGGAAATTGAGATAGAAAGAGGCTAAGTGACTAGCCCAGGGTCAACACTTAGTAAAGCGTCTGAAGCCACATTTGAATTCAGGTCTTCTTGATTCCAGGCTCAGTTTTCTCTCTGCCACCAGCTACCTCTAGCTGAAAAACAAGAAAGGCATTAGACATATAGGTGCTGGAGTTGGAAGGGACCTTATGTTCATAGAGCCACAGAATATACTATCAGAAAGAAACCTTATAGAACATCTAGTCCAATCCTCTCATTTTGTGTTTGTACTTTTTTGACTACTTGGTCCAGACTTGATTTCATTAGTGTAGGGAACTCATGGTGAGAGAACTTCCTTGACCAATAGAGCTATAAGAGCTTAAAACTATACTAAGACTTTTGGGTCACCTTGTATAGGGCATCAATTGTTCTGAAAATTATTGTTTTAGAGAGATTCCTGGGGCACACAGAGCTAGTATTTCTTAGGACTTGAATCCAGGTTTTCTGATTCCCAAGTCAGCTTTCTGTCCATTATTCCCGCTGTATGTGTATATTTATTAAATCATAAGTTTGTTTTTTGACACATTTATATGTCTTCCTCTCCTGAGAGGACAGGGGTCTCAATCTCTTTGCCTCCAAATTTCTATCTTCTCTTTTGGTCACCCCCAGCTTTTCTCCTTTTTTTACCTCTGTTTCTCTATAATACTCTGTAATAATAGTTCACATTTATAGTATTCTAATACATACATAAATATCTATCTATCTGTCTGTCTATCTATCTATCTAATTATCTGATGGGGCGTTCAGGTAGGACTAGTACCTCTGATGTGAGGGCTGCTTTCCAACTTTGCTATCCATCTATCACCCACCTCTCACCTGTGGCTCCAAGAAGCTATAGTAGTCCCAATGACTACACTCTGGTAAAACCATTTTGGCAGATAGCTAAGTCAGGTTGAGGGTAATCAACAAACTCCAAACCTGTCAGCATTAGGGGGATGTCTACCCCAAGCATGTGAAGATTTCCTCCAGGGGAACAGGCAGATGAGAACAATTTGTTCCAGTGACCATGAAGGTGGCTGAAACAGTTGCTGTGGAGTTAGAGCTTGATCAGACATTAAGGACTCCAAGGTCATCCCCCGTATCACAGGCCATCACCAGTGGTCTTGATTTTTGTCTTGCCACTGGACTGTGATAAGTCAGGAAGAGAGAATGAGACTGCTAAACATGCAAATCTGCCTCACTTAAATCCAATTCATGCATGAGCCAAGAAATCATCCTGTGATGTCAATGGTTATCTTCAAAAATGAAGGATGAACAACACACACACACACACACACACACACACACCCTAGGAGACTAAGTAGTGAAATGTTATGGTCTTCATTTTATAGAGAAAAAAACAGGCCAAAGAGAGGTTAAGTGTAAGTTGCCCAGGGTAACACAATAATTTTCTTTGCCAAGGATTGAAAATAGGATTCCTTGACTTCAAATCTAGTGCTCTCTTTGTTTTACCATACTTCATTCTCTGGGTTTGTTTGGATTTAACTTTGACTCTCTGTGTTGTGGCTTTCAACCATAATTACTCAGAGCTGTAAACTAGGGTGGGGTCAGTAGAGCTTTGCCCAGGAGGACTGAGGGAGGAGGGATAGTTCCTCCCTGTGACTGTCCTTGGCCTGTGAGCAAAGTGCTACTTGGTGCAATTACATTCCTGCAAGTGATTTTCAGCTTGATCAAATCCCATGAGATGGAGCTCATTACTTACTTCAGCAGCTCATTTCATTTGTGCTGATGATGTGATCTGATTATTAGGAAATTTGTAGGGAGCCAAAATCTGCTTCACTACTTCTAACCAACTTCTGGCATGCCCCAGAATCTAAGCAGAGCAAATTTAGTCCCTCCTCCACATGATAGCCCTCCACCTATTTGAAAGCAGGTATCATACCTCCCTTTTCCCTCTCTTCTCAAATCTTTTTCTCCTCAGACTAAATATCCTCAGTTCCTCTATTTTTAATGTCCTAACACAGGGTGAATTGCCTCTGTTTAAACGAAGGGAAGTAATAACAAGACTATAGATTTAGAGAAGGAAGATGTCTATTAAAACCATCTAACCCACTCCACCCTCCTAATTTATAGACAAAGAAGGTATGACACACAGAAGGAAGATAGTTGCAGAAGGTCACACAGGTGATCAGTAATCTTACTGTAGAAATTTCCAACGTAGTTTTCTTTATAAATTATTATGGCACTTTGAACAGCATGGTAACATAAACTTCATTTTAAAAAATGGCAGAAACAACCATTCCAAATTCATTTCTCAATCTCTGAAAATCAAATGAGGTAATACAGGGAAAGTTCTTAACCAGCCTGAAAGTGAAATACAGATGAGAGTATATCTGAGAGAGAATGTCTAATTCTATAGTGTGGCCATCAGAGGCTGACATTTATACAGGGCTTTAAGGTTTATAAAGCACTGGACTCATATCACCTTGCTTAATCCTTACACACCTGGTAAGGAACAGTGAAAACATTATTCAAAGCTTTAAGAGAGTTAAGTGACTTCAGAATGGCAGTGATTAGAATGTGACTAGGAGTCAGAAAGACTTGAGTTCAAATCCTGCCTCAGACCCATATTAGCTTTCAAGTTATTTAACCTCTGTCTGCCTCAGTTTCCTCCACTCTAGCACCTACCTCTCAGAGCTGTTGTGAGGCTCATATAAAATGCTTAGATTGAACCTTAAGTGCTACATAAATAAATGTTGGCTATTATTATTTGTGGCAATAATGCCAATCAAATTAGATTTCTAAAATATACAGAAGATGGAAGCAAGGTAACAGAATGCATACAAAAGCGTGACACCATAATTTAGAACTGAGCCAGGTCGAGAGTGTCTAAGACAGAATATACAAAGGATGACAAGTGAAAGTAATACTAAAAAAAAGAGATTTTTAAAGCTTTATTAGGAGAAAGGAGGTGATTAAAGAAGGGATAGGATGATTATTTAGGAAAGAATCCACTGATCACCTTCTGAAAGAGATCTCAAAAGGAAAACTCCTAAGAATATTGTAACCAAATTCTGGAGTTCCCAGGTCAAGGAGAAAATATTCCAAGCAGCCAGGACCACTATTTAGAATGGAAGGGACAATGATGACTAACAGTATCCCAGAGGCCCAGCTACTCCATCCTTCCTTTCCTTTTGTTTTCTCTGTGAAGATAACTGGTCTTGGACTAGAAAGGACAGAACAAAAATGACTTATGGGAAACTGATACTCAATAGAAATAAAGAGAGAGTAAGTGGGTGCTTGAATGCTCTTAATGAATTAAAATCATCTAGCAAGAAGAACTACATAATTGGATCCTTAATGGGCAGATGTGATTGTCAAAAAAAAAATGGAAAGATTATGGAGAATAGAACAGAGAGGACCCAGGAAAGACAAATGTCATTATTTTCAAAAAAGAGAAGCGAATATATAGGCCACTAGACTTGACTAATTTCTGGGGGAAAATTCTAGAATTAAAAGAGGTGTTTATTGAACACCTAGAAAAGGAAGTTACAATCGCAGAGCCAGCATGGCTTCATTAAGAGCAGGTTATGTTGGGCTAACTTCGTTTCCTTTTATGATAAGGTGAGTCAACTAGTAAGTGAGAGGAAGGTTGTCATTATAACTTACTTAGGTTTTAGCAAACTGTTGGATAAAGATTTCAGCTATTCATGTAGAAAAACTAAGCTAGAGGATAGTGTAATTACATGGATATGACCACCTGGATTCAAAGTATAATCATTGGAGGTTTGATGTCATTTTAGAAGGAGGTCTTCATGGGAGTGGGCACTACTAGGGAGATCTTGTCCATTGGTAAAGTCTGAAAAAGATCCGGGGTTTTTAGTAGACTTCAAGCTCCGTAAAAGGCAGCAGTGGGAGATGACAGCCAATAATATGATATGATAATAACATAAATATATATTAAGCCCCTACTATAAATCAGGCACTGCACTAAACCCTGGAAATATAAATAATAAATGTGATCTTGGGAAGTGCTGAAATAATACTAAGAGTTAGCGTTTATATAGAGCTAGACATTGAGTGTTAAACTCTCACAAACGTTATCTCACTTCCTCCTTCTGAGAAGTGGGTACTATTATTGTGCCAATTTTACTGTAGAAGAAATTAAGGTAAATGAGGTTAAGAGACCTGTCCAAGGTCACATAGCTAGTAAGTGTCTGAATCAGATAATAGTAACAGATTACTTTTATATACTCTCAGTGCTTCATAATTATTCTCCTCTGATCCTCACACTATTCCTATTTCGTGGTTGTTAAGTGGTTAAGTGACTTGCTCAGGGTCATACAGATAGTAAATGAGGTCATATTTGAACTCCGATCTTCCTGACTCCAGGTTCAGCATTCAATCCAATGCCCACCTAGCTTCCAAGAGCAAAGAAGTGACAGTTCTTCTGTATTCTGCCTGGGATGATTGCAGTCATTTCTGGGAACTACATTTTAGTAAGTATGTTGATTAACTAGAATATATTCAGGTTGGTAAAGGGCCTTGCATCCATGTCATATAAGCATCAGTTAAAGGAGCTGGGGTGCTTGGAAGGGAAAAGGTATTTATTAAGTGCCTGCTATATACCATGCAAATACAAATACCTCTTCTGACCCTCATAAAACCCTGAAAGAGGTTGCTATTATTATTCCAATGAAAGGTGTTATAATCACCCCCATTTTACAGTTGAGGAAACTGAGATATATAGCCCCAAGATCACACAGCAGCAAATGTCTGAGACCAGGTTCAAACACAGGTCTTCCTGACTCTAGGGCCAGGCCCAGTTCACTATCCACTGCACTACTTAATGACTTCTAGGTATGATAGCTGCAACTAAATATTTGAAAGGTTACCATGTAGAAGAAAGGATTAGGCTTGTCGTGTCTGGTTCCAGAACTTTTTGCTGAGCTGATGTGTGAAAAAGCTAAAAGCAGGTTTTTGTTTGGTGTTTCCCCAATCAGCCTTAGGTTTAGCTTGTTAAGTACTGGGGTGGAGTGGTCTAGTAACAGGGGATATCTTCTCAGCTGACCTGAGGCAAAGGCAAG
>JAQQSK010016419.1:0-10447 GCA_028658325.1 Potorous gilbertii | reverse complement strand
TTTTCATGCTCTTCTTGCGTCTCTCTCATTTCTCTTCCCAGTTTTTCCTCCACCTGTCTAACTTGATTTTCAAAATCCTTTTTGTGCTCTTCCATGGCCTGAGCCCATTGAATATCTATTTTGGATGTTTGGGATACAGAAGCCTTGAATTCTATGTCTTTCCCTGATGATAAGCACTGTTCTTCCTAATCTGAAAGGAAATGAGGAAACATCACCTTACCAAGAAAGTAACCTTGTATGGTCCTATTTTTTTCCCCTTTTCTGGGCATTTTCCCAGTCAGTTACTTGACTTCTGTGATTCCTTTTCATACCCACCTGGCTTCTAGATCCACCTGGCTAGTTCTTGGAGTATGAGATTCACATGTTGCTTCTCAGACTCAGGGCTTTCAGTGGGGGCATGGTTGCTATTCAATGTCAGTTTAAATTCACGTGCTTAGGTTGGGGGTAGGGCTGTTATTTAATGTGAGATGAAGTTCAGCTGCTTATGTGGGGGCAGGGCCACCACACAGGGCTCAGTTCCCTCAGGGAGTTTATGTGGAGACCTTCAACAATGGATGTGAGCTCCTGCCTGCTTTGGGAGCCCCTGTCCACTGCTGCTTCAGCTGCTGTCTCCAGAGGAGACCTGAGTTATGGAGACACCCTGCTCCCCTCTTGGCCAGCCAAACAGGCTCTCTCACTGATCTTTGCACCTGTGGGTGGAGGGAACTGCACAACTGCTGTAGTTTCCGTCCCTGAAGCCTGCTTGGTTCTGTTCCTCTCGGGGCCGCATGGCCAGGGCAGGGCTGGGCTCTGCTCCAGGTCCTGTGTGCAACAGACCTTTGCTGTCAGTTTTTCTGGTCTTTCTAGAACAGAAATCTCCTTCACTCTGTTGTTCTGGGGCTTCTGCTGCCCCAGAATTTGTTTGGAGTTCTTCTTTACAGGTATTTCATAGGCTGTAGGTTCAGAACTAGCATATGTGTGTCTTTCTACTCTGCCATCTTGGCTCCTTCCCCCCATCTTGGCTCCTCTCCCTCATTCTTTCTTGATGTCACATAACAACACTATTAGCAATTCGATATTACAAAGATAAACCTCTGCTTTTATGGAGAATTTGAGATAATTAAAGAAACATTGCTATTTCCTGAAGACAATGTCACATTAGTTATACAACCCAAACTAAATTACCAATTTGAAAAATATGTTTCTTGCAATGAATCAAAGGAACTCAGATAAGGAGATTATTTGCAATTCACTGCTAGAAATATTTTAATGAAATTCCATATACTGATCAACAGCCATTTCATCATACTTTCTCAAGATTACAAAACTAAATATATAAAGATAGTTTTCATACTTCTCTCAACTATAGTTTGTTTCAGTAAATAATAAGCATTTCAGCAAGAACATTCACCATACCCATTTGTGGTAGTAGTTGTTATTCATGAAAGGGAAGATAGGAAGAGAAATAGCAATTTCTTTTCTCACGTCTTTTGAAAGTGCAGAATTAATATATTTTATTGTTGATTGCAATACTCAGAAGAATGAATTGTTCTGTTAATTCAGAGTTAATAACAGATAGCTCTTTTGTTTGATCTTTTTCTAAAGAAAATGTGCTTGAGTATAACTTTTCTTTTCTGTCTTCATAAGTAAAATGTGTTGAAGATAATTTAGTCACTTTCTTTATAATTTAGCCTATTGTGATGGCCATGGCAGCATTTTTCACAAAATTAATTACAAATGTGCTGTAGATATATCTTCAAGAGGTGTCAGAGATTGGAATAAATGAAGACTGTCTTATGAACTTGTCTGTAAGTTTTGAAATTTTTAAAAATAAATTCATAACATCAAAACATCTTATAATATTATTTGAGATGCTACAAAGATAGCTTTGATCCATCAAATCTCTTGTTATAAATATAAAATGAGCTATAGTACAAAGAGGCATTTTTCATATAAGGTACATATCATTGCTATGGAGGATGTCCTAGATGGAGCACACTATGAAGAGGACTCTTTTGTAAAGGTGAGGTCTAAGTTGACATTGTGCCAGCCCTGGAGTCAGGAGGACCTAAGTTCAGATCCAGCTTGTGACCCTTGACACATCCTAGCTCTGTGACCCTGGGCTAGTCACTTAACTCCAATTGCCTTGAAATTTTTTTTTTAAATTGAAGTCTTCAAAATGCCTCTTTTGTGAATGGCATTGTGTTTATTCCATCAAGTCATTGGTACTAAAGGTGTTCTTTGGCAAAAAAAAAAAAATCACCCATTAAAAGGCATCAACTTAATTATACACCCAGGGAAGACCAAATGAATGAAAAATTCATAATTCCTAATCTGTGTGTTCATCCTTAGTTTCCAAAGAAAACCATGCTATCAGAGAAATAATGACATACCTTGCACTTGACTTTGCTTTGAGTGAGGAAGGGCTGTGTAGGTCACCAGTCTCATTTTTCCTCCAGAGTCATCTGAATCCAGTGACAAGATACTCATCAGGATTACTGGAGATGATCCAGGATGAGGCAATTGGGCTTTAGTGACTTGTCCAAGGTCACAGAGCTAGTGAGTGTCAGGTTTCTGAGGTGAGATTTGATGCTCTATCCACTCACCACCTAGCTGCTCCCTAATGTCTAGATGTAAGTCAAATGAACATCCCAAAGAGTAAATCAGTCAATATCAGTATTTTGGAGAGCAAAACAAATAGGCAATAAGTTCTGTCCAGAATTAGGAGGAGGATTTGAGGATGTGGGGTTGCATATGCTGAATTTGGTAGTGCTCTAAAAATACCTATATGGACCCTGGTTCAAAAACCTACCTTTAAATCACACCAGTATCCTTTAAGTCTGTGAATCATTGAAGATAACAATTTTCAAAGAATTTAAATTACACACTAACCAAAAGACAATTGGAACACGCATAGTATGTGTGTGTGTAAGTATGCTACATTATTTTATCCAATTTATTCATAGCTAATGCTTCTAGAGCACTATAATGTATGCAAAGTATCTCACATGTTTTTTCTCATGTATTTCCTCTTTATGGCCAGTTGAATGTTACTATTATTCTTGTTTTAAAGATGAAGAGAGGGGTAGAACCAAGATGGCAGAGTGAAAGCAGAGACTCACCTGAGTTCTTCTATAAATTCCTTCATGTACAACTAAAAAGTGAATCCAAACAAATTTTAGAGTGGCAGTACCCACTAGGGAATAGTGTGGCAGTTTTCCAGTCCAGGACAGTCTGAGAGGTCCTTGTGAGGGATCTATTACACAGGAATGGGGGAGTGCAGAGTACTCTGGTTGCACCAGAACAGACTCTACCATAGTGGAGTAGGAGCGGCCCCTGGTGGACTAAATTACCAGTGGCAGTGCCAATTCCCATACCTCTCTGTACAGGACTAGAGCCTGACTGAGCTGGATGAGAAAGAAGCACAGGGCCCAAGGGAGCAACAGGAGCTGCTCCTGTGGCTATCATCTCACAGAATAATATTTGAAAGTCACCTACTTGAACTTCCAAGAGCAAAGATGGTGGAGTAAACTGCTTTCATCCTTCCCTTGCTGACCTTGAAAACCTAAGGAATATTGCCCCAGGAAAAGTCTTGCAATAGTGGAGCCAGCAGAAAGGGTACAGCAATCTTTTAGCTCAGGAGGCTAGGGAGATTAACTGCAAGTGTCCCTCTTGCTGTGACTGAAGGGAACTAGTACGGGACTTTATGTGTCCCAACAAATCCCACCTAAGTGGAACAGAAGGAAATCCTGAGGCCCAGGAGTATGAAACTACTAAGCCCTAACATCAGGACCCCATGCATTCCCTATCACAGTCAGGGGAATTGGGCAGACACCAGACACCAGCATACCCCTCTCATCCAGGTGAAAGAGCTTTCTTACTGTCCTTTGTAACTGTCTTTGAACTTTGTGGGTTGAGAAATCCAGGAAACACAGATGCTACCCATGATTCCACGTTCTTAAGTTTACTCCAGTGCTGCTCATTCAGCAAGGCACTCATTGTGCTGCACTCTACTCTGAGCCTGGTGTGAAGCTGTTGAGCTTCTAGGCTACCTTGGACTGGAAATCTCTTTCACTCTGTGTTTTGTGACTTATCCTACTCTAGAATTTGTTTAGAATCATTTTTATAGGTATTATATGGGCTAGAGTTGAAGCAATAGAAGAGGTTCATCCTTTTGCCCAGTCATCTTGGCTGTGCCCCCCACCCATGAATGTGTTTTTTTCAACAAAATATTGTAGGATTATGGTTTTTATAATCTCACATAGAAGAGAGAAAGAGCTTTTACAACGGAGAGAAAAAGAGGGGGGCATGAAAGGAAATATTTGAGCCTTAGTCTCATGGGATTTGGCCTAAGAAGGGAATATTACACACTCAGTTGGAAATGGAAAAATGCAAAAGAGGAAGGGGATAGGAGAGGAAAGATAATAGAAGATCCAGCAAACTGGGGAAAGGAATAATCAGAAGCAAACACTGTTTTAGGAGGACAGATCAAGGGTGAAAATGAAATAAATGAAGGGTAGGACAGGACAGAGGAAAATGTGGCTAGTCTTTTACAAATAACTATTATGGAAGTCCTTGGCATTTTTATACATGTATGTCCTATATTGTTTTTCCAATGAGGGTGGTTGGGGAGGGAGGGATAGTATATGGAGTTCAAAGCTTTAAGAATGAATGTTAAAAAAGTGTTTCACCATGAAACTGGAAATTAAGCTATCCAGGCAATGGAGTATACAAACCTATTTTGTCCTACAGGAAAAATGGAGGGGAAGGGAGCTGGAAGAAGGGTGGGTAATAGAAGGGAGGACAGACAGGAGGAAGGGGTGGATAAGATTCATGCTGTCTTGGGGTAGGGAGTGGGGAGAGATGGGGACAAAATTTTGAATTCAATATCTTGTAGAAGTGAATTTTGAGAACTGAAAATAAGCAAATCGTATATTAAGAAACTAACTAAATAAATTTTTTAAAAAAGAAACATTTGAAACAAGTGTATACACACAGGGAAAAGATGACAGACCAGAAAATATTATGCTTCAACCGAAGTAAAAAAAACCAGGAGTAGCAATCCTAATCTTAAACAAATCAATGACAAAAATAGATCTAGTCAGAAGAGATAAGAAAGGAAACTATAAACTGCTAAAAGGCATCATATACAATAAAATAATATCATTACTAAACATATTTGCCCAAAATGGTAAAGCCTCCAAATTCTTAGAGGAGAAATTAAGACAGTTAAAGAAAGGAATGGACATTAAAACCATACTATTATGGGAACCTAACCTCCCCCTCTCTGAACTTGATGAATCTAACCTTAAAATAAATAAGAAAAAAGTTAAGGAAGTGAATAGATTTATGGAAAATGTAGACATAATAGACTTCTGGAGAAAATTGAATGGGGATAGAAAGGCATGTTCCTTTTTCTCAGTGGGTACATGGTACATACATGAAAAATTGGCCATGTACTAGGGCACAAAAACCTCATATTCTGGTGCAGAAAGGCAGACATAATCAATGAATTCTTTTCAAATCATGATATAATAAAATACACATGTAATAAAGGGTAATGGGAAGATAGACCAAAAATTAATTAGAAATTAAATCATCTAATCCTGAAGAATGAGTGGATCAAACAACAAATCATAGAAACAATCAATAACTTCATCCAAGAGAATGGCAATAATGAGACAACATAACAAAACTTATAGGATACAGTGAAGTGGTTTTTAGGGGATGTTTTATAACTGTGAATGCTTACATGAATAAAATAGGGAAAGAACAGATCAATTAATTGGGCAGGCAATTGAAAAAAGCTAAAAGCAGAAAAAATTGAAAAAATTCATTTATATGCCAAATTACAAAAACTAAAAACCAAAGGAGAAATTAATAGAATTGAAATTAATGAAACTATTGAACTAATAAATAAATATAAGTACTAGTTTTATTTAAGAAAACAATATAATTCATAAAACTTTGTCAATTTGATTTTTTTAAAAAGAAGACAGATTGCCAGTGTCAAAAATGAAAAGAGTGAATTCACCTCCAATGGAGAAGAAATCAAAAACAATAATTAGAAATTATTTTATTCAACTATATGCTTATAAATTTGAGAGCCTTAGTGAAATGGATGAATATTTGCAGTATTATAATATTTATAAAAATATAAACTGCCCAGAGTGACATGAAAGGAATTAAAATACTTAAGCCTATTTCAGAAAAAGAAATTGAACATTTCATCAATGAACTCCCTAGGAAAAAATCTCCAGAGGTAGATAGATTTTCAAGCAAATTCCATCAAACAAATAAATAACAGTTGACATATATTATACTATATAGAATATTTTAGAAAATTAGCGAAGAAAGAGGCCTATTTATTCTCTTTATGATACAAATATAGTGCTGATACCTAAATGAGGAAGATCCAAAAGAGAGAAAGAAAATTATACACCAACTTCTCTAATGAATATCAATGTAAAATTTTAAATGAAATATTAGCAAAAAGATTACAGTAACTTATCATGAAAATAATGTACTTTGAGAAAGTAGAATTTATTCCAGGAATGCAGGTCTATTTCAAAATCAGGAAAACTATCAGCCTAATTGGTCATATCAACAAGAAAACCAACAGAAAATACATAGCTATCTCAATTAATGCAGAAAAAACTTTAGACAAAATACAACACCCATTCTTACTGAACACACTGCAGAGTACAGGAATAAATAGAGCCTTACTTACAATAAAAAGTAGCATCCACCTAAAAAATTCTATGTAATGGGAATATGCTACCTGGGAATATGCTAGATTGGGAATGAACCAAGAATATCTATTATCACCACTGTTATTCAATATAGTATTAGAAACATTAGGATTAGTAACTAGCAAAGAGAAGAAAAAGAAATTGAAGCAATTAGAATGGGCAAAGAAGAAACTAAGTTATTGCTCTTTACAGGTGATATGATCATATACTTAGAGAATCTCAGAGAATCAAATAAAAAAAAGCTGCTCAAAATAATAAACAAAACTTTAGCAAAGTTGCAGTATATAAAAAATTCATATAAATGATCTGCATTTGTATATATTACTAATAAAACTGAAAAACAAGATACAGAAAGAGGCTGCAGGTTCCCCACCCCCAGATGCGACTATCTCTTAATAAGACATTTTACACAAGTCACATGTTATTTCTGCTAAATAATAAGGCACGTAGGGGATGCAGTGTGGAGAAGAGAGCTGCACCTGGAATCAAGAAGATCAATTTTAAATAACACTTCAGATAATTACAAGTTATATAATCCCAGACAAGTCATTTGACCTCTGTCTGCCAGAATTTTCTCATCCTTAAAATGGGAATAATCATATCTATTTCCCAATATTGTTGTGAGATAGAATGAGACAATAACCATAATTTCTTAGCAATGCAGGGACCTAAAATATTTCCAAAGGATTCATGACACAAAATACCATTCACATCCACAGAAAGAATTATGGAGTTGGAACGCAGAATGAAATAGACGATTTCCCATTTTTTTTAAGTTTATTTAGTCTTTTCAAGTTTATTAGTCTTCAGCATTCCTTTATACAAAATTTTGAGTTCTAAATATTTTTCCCATCTCTCCATTCCCCCAACCCCCAAATGCCATGCATTCTGATTGCACTTTCCCCAAATCTGTCCTCCATTCTAGCACCCCTCTCTTCCCTTATCTCCATCTTCTCTTTTGTCTTCTAGGGCAATATAAATTTCTATACCCCACCACCTGTATTTCTTATCTCCCAGTTGTATGCAAAAACAGTTCTCAACATTTGTTCCTAAAACTTTGAGTTCCAACTTTTCTTCCTTCCTTCCTCCCCACTTGTCCCTATTGAGAAGGCAAGCAATTCCATATAGGCTATGTATGTGTAGTTTTTCAAATGACTTCTATAATGGTTATGCTGTTTAAGACTTACTATATTTCCATCCTATCCTGCCCCTCATTTATTCTATTCTCTCTTTTGGCTTTATCCCTCTCCAAAAATGTTTACTTCTAATTGCTCCCTCCTCTCATTTGCCCTCCCTTCCATCATCTCACGCAACTTGCTTATCCCCTTCTCCCCTACTTTCCTGTAGTGTAAGATAGATTTTCATAACAAACTGAGTGTGCATGTTATTCCTTCCTTAAGCCAAATATGATGAGAGTAAACTTCACTTTTTTCCTCTCCCCTCCCTCATTTTCCCCTCCATTGAAAAAGTTTTTGCTTGCCTCTTTTATGAGAGATAATTTGCCCAATTCCATTTCTCCCTTTATCCTCCCAATATATTCTTTTCTCACCCCTTAATTTTATTTTTTATATAACATCGCTTCCTATTCAACTCATTCTGTGCTCCCTGTGTATACATATGTATGTGTGTGTATGTCTGTATTTCCTCCAACCAGCCAAATACTGAGAAAAATTTCAAGACTTACAAATATTATCTTTCCATTTAAGGATGTAAACAGTTCAACTTTAGAAAGTCCCTTATGATTTCTCTTTCCTGTTTACCTTTTCATGCTTCTGTTGACTATTGCATTTGAAAGTCATATTTTCTATTCAGCTCTTGTCTTTTCATCAAGAACGCCTGAAAGTCCTCTATTTCATTGAATTCTACCTAAATTAATTTAATTATTCAGTGCCATACCAATCCAACTGCCAAAATTATTTTATATAGCTGGAAAAAAGTGACATAAAAATTAATCTGGAAGAGCAAAAGGTCCAGAAAATGATGGGAATTAATTAAAGGAAATGTTCAAGAAGGTAGTCTAGCCAAATCCAATCTTAAATTGTACTATAAAGCAGAAATCAACAAAACCACTTGGTACTGGCAAAGAAACAGAGGGGTAGATCAGTGATTTAGGTTAAGTACACAAAACGCAGCAGTCAATGACTATAACAGTCTTCTGTTTGATAAACTCAAGGACAACAACTTCTGGGATAAGAACTCACTGTTTAACAAAAACTACAGGAAGAATGGAAAATATTTTAGCAGAAACTGGGCATAGACCAATACATGACAGTGTATACCAGGAGAAAGGCCAAATTTGTACACAATGTGGGTATAAAGAATAATACCATTTATTTGACTTTTGAGCTCTTTGTCAAGGTAGTTCTTTGCTTCCAGTGGGGTGGAGGGTATACTGTCACCTATTTGATCCCCCCCACAATCTATGGGCCTAGAGCTCCAGAAACAGGAGCTGCCTCTGTCCATGCTGCTACTGAGGCTGCCATGGGCTCCTCCACCTACTACACTGCTCTGTTGTTAGGGCTGGAACTCTCAACTCTCTCACACAAGTCTAACAGGAATTTTCCACTGACCTTCCAGTTTGTCCTCAGTGTTTTGGTGTCATGAAGTCTGGAAACCACCACAAATGCTAGTGATTAAGTCCACCAAGGCCTGTGCAGGTATCTTCTGTGCTGGAGTGGCCCATGCTGAACTGTACTCTTCTTCCAGCCTAGTACTATAGATGCTTTCAATTGATCTTTCAGGCTATATTGGGCTAGAGATCTACTTCACTCTGTCATTCTGTGGGTTCTGCAGCTCCAGAATTTATTTTTTACAGGTATTTGACTGAGTTTAAGGGGAGAGTTCTAACAAGGCTTCATTTCTAAAATATATAGACAACTGAATCAAATTTATAAGAATAGAAGTCATTCCCCAATTGATAAATGATCAAAACATATAAACAAGCAGTCTTCACAGGAAGACATTGAAGCTATTTATAGTCATATAAAAAAAGACTCCAAATTGATATTGCTTAGAGACATAAATCAAAACAACTCTGAGGAACCACATCATACCTATTAGATTGGCTAACATGATAAAACAGGAAAATGATAAATGTTGGACATGTGGGAAAATTGGAACATTAATTCATTGTTGGTGGATCTGTGAGGTGATCTATCCATTTTGGCGAGCAGTTTGAAACTATACCCAAAGGGCTACAAAAATGTGCATACCGTGGGGGCGGAGCCAAGATGGTGGAGTAGAAAGACTCACCTATGCTAGGTCCGAACCCACAGCCCATAGATTTCCTGTAAAAAGAACTCCTGACAAATCCTGGAACAGTGGAAGCCACGCAGCAACACAGTGAAGGAGATTTCCGTTGCAGAGAGCCCTGAAAAACTGACCATAAAGGTACCCCAGACGGGAGCGGAGTCCTCCCCTCCCCTGGCCCCGGCCGCAGAGCTCTGCCCGGCCACACGGCACTGAGAGGAGCGAGGAGAGCCCAGCAGGCATCAGGGACCTGAATCTCCATTGGCCGTGAAGGTCCCTCCACCCACAGACGCACAGGTCAGTGAGAGAGACAGGCTGAGAGGGGAGCGGGGGATCTCCGGGACTCGGATCCCCTGGGAAGCTGCCACTGCGGCAGAGGCTGAGACAGCTCGGCCAAAGGCAGAGGTAGCTCAGCCAGAGACTCCTAGAGCTGGCTGGAGCTCCACCCCAGCTCCATTACAAAAGAT